>JACGTJ010005854.1:2692-61908 GCA_014858695.1 Chrysomya rufifacies | reverse complement strand
TAGTTCTGTTCTAGTTCAGTTCTAGTTCAATTCTTTTTGGTTACACATTGTATGAAAATAGTCCTCCATTATTTGTTTTATGCTTAGTTATGATCTTAACTTATGTATTCCATAGAACATTTCAGCTTTTCATAATCATATCATTTAACGAAAGAACATTGTTCAAAAATACAAGAAATTTACACTTATGCATTCCCAGACGGCTGTGAGATTTCAGTGCTGAACAGCTAATTACATAAAAGTGACTACAATATATCACTAGACTAGAACTTAAAATTCAATTTTTCAGTTTTAGGTATAACCATGATCTTCGAATAAAAATTTCAGCTTTCTCTTGATACATAAAAATTTATGTTAACGGTTTTCGTTAAAATTACAAACTTTTAAAAACTATTTTTTATTTCTTTTTACGAAAATTTAAAAACATTTTATTTAAGCGAAAGCAAAACATGACAAAAATATTGTTTAATTTAAAAAATTAGACATTAACGACCACTTGTATACATCTCTGTATATATTTATTTAAAAAATGTGATTCACATCGTTATACATTTGCAAAGAAGAATAAATCATGGTGCATTAAAATTTGCTTAAACTCATTCCTCAATTTCTAATTGAATATAGTTTCGAATAAAAAAAAGGTGTATTTTGTTTATATATATTATATGCTTGATGTATGTATATACGATATAGATGTAACATTTTATCATGACGCTCTCTTTAGTAGTTAATTTAAAATATAAATTGGCAATTTACTATACTCAGACAGTCGGACTTGTGTTGTGCTGCGGTTGTTGTGTGTGGTGTGTTCGAAACGCAAAGTTATGTTTTTATAATTTGTTTTCTTTATTTTTTTCAAATTTTTGCTTTATTTCGAATTCGGAATTTTTCGTTTGTGATTGTTGTGTGATATTCTATTTTACTGCTCGTTCAAGTATTAAACGTCGTTTGTCGTGATATACATTCGTTTGTTCGTTCGCTAATTCTTTGCTCAGTCGTAGTCTTCAAGTATTCTTTACGGGTTTTGGAATATTTCTTGTTATTTTTTTCGAAATTGTATTAAGAAAAAATATCAACAAACACATTTTTATACAGAAATTTAAAAAGAATAAAAGTAATAACAGAAAAATAAAAATAAAAAAAGAATTGATGAGAAGTGTGTAATCATCATTGATTATATTATATTTATTGTGTTATTAAGCTCTTCATATTCATCATAATAATAATGATAATGATAATAATACTCTAACTATATGTATATATAGTAGTAATATTAGAAGGTACATCGTTAGATAACAAAGGCCATATATATTTGTTATTCTTGCTGCTGTTGTTGTTGTTGTTAATCATGACAACCAAAGTAAATCATTCCAACCCAACGAAATAAACAATCGTTCAACCAAATACTGCTAAGTTGATAATAATGAATAAATAATATTAATAATGTTAATGATGATGTTATTTTAGTTGATAATGATAATAAATATTATAATTGTGATGAGCAAATGTTTAAGTTATATATTCAATATAAAAATACAAATGTTTCTAAAAAAACTTGAAGTAAAATAAAAAGCAAAATAACAAAAATTGATACAAATTTAAATAAAGAATAAAAAGCAGACAAACAACAAATTTAAATTATTATAAAAAAAGAACACAGAAATTTAAAATTACAAAAAGAAAAAAACCAAACATGAATTTAATTTAATCAATGATAAATTAAAAAAAAAGAATAAAAATGATTAAAAGAAATAAAAATGAAGTAATGAATATAAAAATAAAACCACCAATAATATAAATTAACTACAAAATTGCTAAATCCCAGAGTTCTCAAAATAGTCTTAAAAATTTGAAAAGAGAAATATAGTTTAGAAACTAAAATAAATTTAAAATTAAAAATTTAAAAAAGATATTTTCAATTAAAGTCACTCATAATTCAATTTAAAAAAAAAAAAAAAAATTAAAAAAAATCACGATATCTATGAATCATTTTGTAAAGATTTTATGTTAAAATAATAATGTTAATCTGTGTTATTTAAAATTTCAAAGAAATTTTAATTTCTTAAATTAAAAAAAATCCATGAACTTTGACTCGCAGATAAAAAAACTTAGTTTGCATTTTAACTATTTATGTTACGGTTTAATTTCTTAAACATAAATTAATACAATCAAAAAAAAAAAAAAAAATTATTCAAAACATTAAAATTGTGTATGATAACTTAAGAAGTTATCTATCAATTCATAAAAAAATGACGTCAAAAATTGAAATCCCAAATTTTCGTTTAAAATCCCTCTAGTTAGCTACTCTGGAAAAAAATGTTCTCATAATCATTTAAGTTTTTATAGGTGTATATGTGTATTAGATTTATTTTGTATTTGTTATTTTAAATGTATTAGAATTTTAAGCTCGATTTCATTTAGTGTTGCCATTTTAGCAGTAATTGTATATTTTTTGTATCTCTTTCTTCCGTATATCTCTAATGTCTTCTTTAAAAAATCAATAAAATATAGATAAAATAAAACATAAAAATTACATGAAAATTACATAAAAATAAAGAAATTTCAACGAATTTTACAATAACGAAATAATATATAAAAATTATTATTTTTTATGTATGTGTGCAATAATTTAAACAATTACATTTATTATTTTTTTTTGCATTAGGAAATGGAGCTATAATTAAAAGCAAAGCTTTATTTTTTTGGCTTTGTTTTATAATAAAAGCTTAACATAACAAAAAAATTGCTAAAACTTAAATTGTTTAAACTATAATTTTCTTTTTTTTAATTTTTTCACCTAATTGGCCCAAACAACCGACAACATATTTTGCATAGAAATAAGCAACAGACAGTTATTTGCCATAATTTTCATATGACAACATGTGTTGAAAAAAGAGAGCATAGAAAAAATGAAAATTCTCTTTTTTTTATTTTATACATATGAATGTATGTATTAATTAAATAATGATAAATTTATAAAAAAATGTATATAAAAAAGGAGTTAAATCTAATTGATTATAATTATATCAATTATATTAATAAGTACAAACTGCGAAAAATAAAATACCCCATTTGTTTAGTTTAAAAGACTTTTTTTTTTGTATTTTTTCAAAGAAATTTCAAAGTAAACAATTGAAACTATATATAAACAGTAAATAAATCAGACAGGACTGGAGATTTGGTACTTGCTTTTTTACTAAAATATATACAACTTTAAAGGATTTAGCTGCACTTTATATTTTAATAAATTTTTAAAGAAAAATTTAGTTTTGAACTAGTTAAAATGAATGTGTATGGGATTCGATTTCAAAACAGAAGCTATTAGACCATGATTGATTGTTAAACAAGATTTTAATATTTCCTTATAAAATTTAACAATCGAAATTCTATTCAATAAAATCAATATCCGATATATTTCTTTTGTTTAAAAAAAAAAAAAAAACAATGACAAGGTTTTCTTTTCATAAAACTTGTAAAAACAAAAGATTTTGACAAATAGCTTTCCACCCCTGACTAATATCTCTCTAGAGCTATGATAAATGTATATAACTATAAAACTAACATAAATAAACAAGTGACACTGAATAAATATTTTTTTCTTGTTAAATACCGAGTGAAACTACATAAGTTTTGTTGTCGGTTGTTATTGCAGCAAGGGCTCAAATTGTTAAATAAACGAAAAAGAGTATGAGGCATAGAAGAGAGGAAATGAAAAAAAAGAGAATTATAGAAGAAAAAAAAAAAACAATAAATAACAACAAATACAATATAATCAAATAGAAGATTGAAAACAACGTATACGTTTAAATTTTTTAAAAAAGCTTACATTCTTTTTATTTTGAGAATAATAATGTACTAGATACATGTTTTTTTCAAGTTTTCTACATAGACAATAACAATTTAGCTAGATAGATCATCTCACACCTTTTTTATTATTATTATTATTTGAAATAGATTCAAACAAACTCGTATTACAAATTAAATAAATTTCATTTCAATTTTAAATTTATTAAATAGAATTGCAATACAATTTTAAACTAAAAGTTACAAAAAATTCTAACATTGTGTCTGTGTGTGTGTGTTTAGAACTTCCTCTTTTGTTAAAATTTTTGTTTTAATAATCATATAAAATATTAATAAAAATTTAAGTTTTGAAAGAACATGTAGAGAAAAATCAAATTTTTAAATTCATCAAAAATAAATACATTAATTTATTGTTTGACTCAATTCTTTATAACAAAGATTAGTCATAAAGCCAAAGATAGATTTGAAATATTGTCTTTGAAATCACACAATTTTTGTGGTTCTTTTTAAAATAATATAACATATTATTTTTATTAATCGTCTAAAAAATTGTTAAAATAAATTATGGGTAAAATAAGAATTTATCTTTTTTTTTTTTAATTTGATATGAAAATTCTTGTAATTGAAAACAAAACTATCAATAGAATTGAAATTTGTAAAAATATTAATTATTTTTTGATCTTGGAAAGTTTTCCTTGAAATAATTTCTTTCCTTATTTTATTTTTGAACACACACCCGGATTTTTTTTCACAATAACAAGTCTTCGGACTTTGTGATAACGGAACATCATAATCATTCATTATCAGTGAACGTAAATTTGCCTGTTAATGTTGTCATTCATTTATAAATTTATATATTTATACCTAAAAGTGGGGGGAAGAGCTGAGCTGTTAAGTAAACAAAATAATATCAACTTTGTTTGCCAACAAATCTTTTTCGTATACCTACTTAAGTTAGTAACTTGGGTAAAAGTAATAATAATAAGTCGTTTGTTGTTATCTGTTTATGTAATTTGTATGGACTAGTGTAGTGTATAGAGAAATACTACATGGACTAATTACGTCTGTGCCTTTATTTTTTATATTTTATCTATCACCCGCCTCGTTTTGCAAACACAGAGAAATGAAAATAAGATAATAATAAAGTGAACAAAATAAACGAAACATAAATTATTTTCTATTTTTACTAAAAAAAACTAATGAAACAAATCATAGACTACAAGCAACGCAAAAGTGAAGTGTTTTAATAATTAATATAAAATTAAATTATTTAATAATAAAATTAAAAAATAAAAGTAAATAAACGTACTCCTTTACAAAATAAAGAACAAATATTTTAAAAGTATTACAACAATAATATTAAGTGTGCAAGAAATGTGCCCCTGTGAGTCCACAACAGTTTGGAGTACATAGTAGTCAGAGTTTAGTCTCTCATTTAATATGGGCCAGACCAGTAGCATACACAGCCACAGCAACAATGTCGACATTACTGGCAGCCAAACAGTACTTTACAGAGAACGCAAAAATGCCACATTACCGGTTGCAAAAAATTCCACAACTGTTACCGGAGGCGGCGATGTTATTGCTTCGCGTAAGGCAATGGATACAACACAAAATTATGTTGGCGATCCTCGTATACGACCCGTTACCATGGCTGCGGCCACCTTAAACTTTAACGCTGAAAATGAATTAAAGAAACTTGAGATTGTATCCAAACAGCCCACAGAACAAATGAGTTCAGCCATGGAGAATGGTTATCACAAAACCGATTACTGTTATTATCGTACACCTCAGGGTAACTTCCATAAATTACCCAATGATTCATATCACAAAATGTCGGAAGGCTGTTATATGCGTTTGCCGGATGGCAATTTTAAACGTTTACATGTGCTTGATAAAACCAATGCCACTAAGAAATTTTTGGATGCAAATTACAATCGTAATTCGTTATCCTTTAATGCTAATAGTAATGATGGTGTTAATACATCAAACAACAATAGCCGTAATTTAGTTACAGCAGCTGGGGATAAACAAGTCCCACAACAAACGTCAGCTCAACCTACCAAAGTCAAACATCAAGTTTTGAAATTTTTAAAACGTTCCAAATCTCATACACCAGCCACTATCAAACAATTACAAACTTACAACAAAGAATTTAGTTATATTGATAGAAAATTAAATTCCAAACTAAATCCTCATGACGGCTTAACATCGCTGCCGCCAGTAAAAGAAGTAACAAATGCTCCTACCACTAATAATAAGGTGGTGGTGACAATGATGGAAAACGGTGGTTTGCCAATTGTGGCCACCAGTAAGGCTGAGAAATTTAAAAAGCAAGAAACAGAATCAGCTAAGTCTAAAATTAAGAAGGTAATTTTAATATTCGTTAGAAAAACATTCTGCTTGTTAAAGGAAATTCTTTGAATTAATATTATTTATAGTGTTATATGAACTTATTGTATATTATTAATTAATCGTGTATTAATACTTTTTCTTATTATTTTCTTTAAAGGGATCTCCTAATATGGCTATTCGCAGCAGTGCACCAATGCGTTGGCGTGCTACCGAAGAGCATATTGGCAAATACAAACTCATTAAGACAATTGGCAAAGGAAATTTTGCAAAAGTTAAATTAGCTAAACATTTGCCTACCGGCAAAGAGGTGGCTATAAAAATAATTGACAAAACCCAATTAAATCCGGGTTCGCTACAAAAACTGTTCAGAGAGGTAAGTAAAATTGTAATGAAAAATGCAAATTTTATGAATAAAAGGAATTTTATCTTGTGAAATACAAACAAATTTTTTGTATGAAAACTGTATGTTAACAAACAATCATTTCCTGTAAAAGATTATCTTCTTAATTACTAATTGAATTAAAAATATCAATATATTTTATATTTTAGGTCAGAATTATGAAAATGCTTGACCATCCCAATATAGTGAAACTTTTCCAAGTTATTGAGACCGAAAAGACTTTGTATTTGGTAATGGAATATGCCTCTGGTGGTGAAGTTTTTGATTATTTGGTATTACATGGTCGTATGAAAGAGAAAGAAGCAAGAGTTAAATTCCGGCAAATTGTTTCAGCTGTGCAATATTGTCATCAAAAACGTATAATACATAGGTTCGAAACCACAACAAAAACACCAATAATATTTCATTAATATTGTTTTTTTTTTGTATTTTGTTTGATTTTTTTCTGCAGAGATTTAAAAGCCGAAAATCTGTTGTTAGATAGTGAGTTAAATATAAAAATAGCAGATTTTGGATTTTCAAATGAATTTACGCCTGGTTCAAAGTTGGACACATTTTGTGGTAGTCCCCCTTACGCTGCACCCGAACTGTTTCAGGGTAAAAAATATGATGGTCCTGAGGTAGATGTTTGGTCACTGGGTGTTATATTATATACCCTTGTAAGTGGGTCATTGCCTTTTGATGGCTCCACTTTAAGAGAACTGCGGGAACGTGTGCTCAGAGGCAAATATAGGTCACTAATTTCATTTTTTAATATTATATATTAAATAAATCTTAATATCTTTTTTTTATTCATTTTCACGAGGATAACAAAAAGTGATTTTATATTTATATTTATCAATTTATTTCGTTTGTTCAAACAGGATTCCCTTCTACATGTCTACTGACTGTGAAAATCTTTTGCGTAAATTTTTAGTATTGAATCCGGCTAAGCGTGCTAGTCTCGAAACTATTATGAGTGATAAATGGATGAATATGGGGTTTGAAGATGATGAACTTAAACCCTATGTTGAGCCAAAGCAAGACCTAGCCGATGTCAAACGGATAGGTAAGACGGGTACTGTATACAAAGCCATTATAATTAACTTCTTGTTTCCCACTTTTAACTGTTTTATGTAAAAAAAACCAAAACAATACATACAACTATTATGTAAAGCTGTTGTTCCCAAAAATATTGAAAAACAAAATGAAACGCGTACAAAATGTTAACGGACTTAAAGAACGAACAAACAAACAAACATGAAACTTACAATAAATCATTAGCTACTAGTTGTGAAACTCATAAGCCAATATCTTTTCTAACAAATTGTTGATGTGTAACAAGTTTTTTCTTTTTTCGAAACTCATCATGTGTGTTAATAAATTTATAAAGCTTCTTTATGTTATGTTTTCAAAGAGTTGGAAATTACATTTTGTAATATTTTCTTATGTTTATTAATTAGTATTTTTTAATTAAAGTCTTATTGAGTAAATACTTGTAGGTTATGTTAGATTTTTAAAAACTACAACAAATGTTAAATGTTTTGAATGGTAAATAATATTAACCCCCGCTCCTCTAAACAAAACTAGGTGGATTTCGATATGAATTTTGTTTGAACTTTTTATTGATTTTTTTTTTTTTTTTGAAAAGTAGTAAAGAGTTATTATTATTGGCTTAGAGTTTAATTTTACACTATGTTTATGATTTTTAAATGATTTTGTAGAATTTGACCCCTGACCTATACATCAATGATTTTTTAGAAAAGGTTTTGTAATGAATTTCACTTTCATAAAACATTTATGCTTCATACTACAACGTTACATGTCAATCATACGCTCAACATCATTATCATCTAATAGCAACATTTTTTTTTTGTTCATCTAACCACCACCAACTTTAATAAGAAAATAAACTAAAGAATAGTAAAAAAATGAACAACTATGGCACATCGGAACCAATTACCAATATCAACAACCATCATCACTTTATGTTGTTTCAAGTGTATATATTACCTATTTTTATATTCTCTTGTTTACGTGTAGCGCTCACAAGTTTGGATTTAAATATTATCGTTGTATACACACTATGTTTTCTTTATTACTTTTTGAAATTTAATTTGTTTTCTTTGTTCCTTTGTAATTGTTTGTAACAACAAAATGTTTTATTTAACAGACACAATTCTCGTTTAAATGTAACGCAAAGCAATAATGCACAAATTTAGTGAACAGTTTTGCCTTCCTTTACGTTTTTTTCATCTTATATTTCTATCAACCAAAAATTCACTTCTTTTTTCATAAACAAAATTCATCAGCTTATTTTAAAACAGAGTTTCGAAAAGTTAAAATTTTATATTGACATAGAAAAACACTTCAAAATTAAAACATTCTTTATTAGTTTTAATTTAATGTAATAGAACAACTGCTGATATTTCATAATTAGGAATTAAGTTGTAATCAATGCATTCGAAACTCTGTTCACAAATTAGCTAAGACAATGTGTTTGTTAACTGTCTTGTTCCAAAACATATATAAGAGATACTTAATTAACTAGAAACAAGGAAGAAAACTAATATTATTTAATTAAAGAAATTTCTTAAGTGGCTTGAAAATAGATTTAAAAAACGAAAAACTTTCCGCTTATTTATAGAAAAATAAAAAAGAAAATAAACATTATATTTGTTGTTTTCAACATTTTGCCCTTGATTACTTTGTTTAAGGGGTTTTGTGTTAATTTCATAATTTAAATATATTTTTCTTTTTAACTATATAATCATTACTTCCATTAAAATCTTTTTTTTTTTACAAAAATATCTATTATTAGCATGTAGCATTCATATTTATATTATTTTCATAATTGGCATGGTAAACAAAAAAAAAAAAAGAAGGATTGATACAAAATAATTATAGTGTGTTTTTTTATTATAACTATNNTTTTTTTTTTTTTTTTTTTGGTTGAATTCGAAAATCAATAATTGATTTAATTTATAATTGGAGGTGTGAAAATTTATATTTTTAAATATATTTATAAAATATTATTACCTATATGTATATTGTATAAATCTAATTGAAAAACGTAACGCTAATGCTGCAATATATCTTCTCCCTCTCTGTCTTATTTATCTTACCCTTGGACACAAATATCAACAATTATAGAAGCTCTTGTTGCAATGGGCTATAATAGGCAGGAAATTGAAGCTTCATTATCACAAGTACGTTATGATGATGTCTTTGCCACATATTTATTGCTGGGAAGAAAAAGTACTGATGTAAGTAGAGTTAAAAAACAAATTTAAAATTTTCTTAAATTTCAAATTCAATTTCTCACACAATCGTTCTCTCTCCCTTTCATTGTTTACCATTTAATTTTTGATAATGATGTTGTTGTTATTGATTAAACCGAAAAAAAACGTTTTTAAATATTTTGTAGCCTGAAAGTGATGGTTCTCGATCTGGCTCTTCACTTTCGTTGCGCAATATATCTGGTAATGATGGGACAGCTATTTCGGCAAATGCTTCTGTGCAAAGCCCAACACACCGTGGTGTCCATAGAAGTATTTCAGCTTCTAGTACAAAACCAAGTAGAAGGGCATCTTCAGGGGCTGATACACTACGTACGTTTATAATTTTGATTTTATTTATTTTTTTATTATGTTTTTAATTTTATTTACAAAAAAATATAACCCTGATCAATTTATTTATTTCTTTATTTTTTCTTTTAAAGGTGTTGCTCCTGGTAATACAGCTGGACAAGTTGCTACTACAGGAACAGCTGGTACCGTTCCGTCCAGCACTAATTATGCAATTGCTGGTACTGGATCATCTGCAGAAAGATCTTCAATGTAAGTTTACATTTATAAAAATTTCAATATATTACAACAATTTTATTATTTTAAAAATACAAGTCTTCAAAAATTTAGACAAATTTCAAAAATTTGCATAAAATTATATAATTTTTCAAAATTTATAAAAATTTTTCAAAATTTATAAAAATTTTCAAAATTTATAAAAATTTTAAAAATTTTTAAAATTTATAAAAATTTTCAAAATTTATAATAATTTTAAACATTTTCAAAATTTCAAAAAAAAAAAAATAAAATTTATAATAATTTTCAAAATTCATAAAAATTTTCAAAATTACACAAATAAATAGAAGTTAATTATTTATAATATGAATTGAATTTAATTTTTGATATTAACTTAAATTTTGTCTTTTGCAGAAGTAGCAACTTTAAGCGCCAAAACACCATAGATTCAGCTACAATCAAAGAAAATACAGCACGTCTATCGGCCCAAAACCAAAGGCCGGCATCTGCCACACATAAATTATTAGCAACAGCAGATACATGTAAGTACCTTTATTACTCTATTAACAAAAAATTTTTCTGTTATACAAATCTTTTTTGAACACAAATACTCTATATGTTTATTGTTTTTTTGCGAACAGCTATTAGTAGTCCCAAACCCCGTTCTACGCCCAAATATGATCCACCAAACAGTAATCGTCCTTCGGCTACTGTTAGCATGATGCCACGACGCTCAACCACTTTATACGAGAAGACTTCTTCAACCGAGAAAACCAATGCAATTTCAACAGATTCAAAGTATGTACACATTTCTATATGTCTGTCTGTGTATGTGTTTTTATTTATTTAGTTTATTATACTTTTTATGTTAATATATTTCATTCCGCTTCATTTCCTTTGTTCCTTTTTATTGTCCTCACCCAACAACCTCTTGAAAAAAAAACATCCTCAAAAATTTATTTAATTTCTAATTTCACTTTAATTTTTTTTTTTAACAAAATTTGGTTTAACTTCATGAAAAATTTTCATTTATTAAAAAAAAAAACACTTTTCTCTACATACATAATACTAAATGTGTTGTCCAAATCTAAAACGAAAAACAAACTAATTTTATTTCTAAAAAAAAACTAATAATAATAACGAATATAGTAAATTGGTAAATTAGTGCAATCATTAAAACAAAAACAACTTGATCAACATCAACTCCATAAAAAGTTAATTGTTGCTCTTCTGGTTCAGTTTTAATAATAAATAAAAACAATTAAACAAACATTAATTAATTACGCTTTTTATATATTATTAGCAAATATATTCATTAATAATTTTAATTTAGGCCTTTTTGCTCTTGTTTTTCTTTATTATTTTTTAATTCAAAAATCACCTTTAAAAACAAATTTTTCTTCATCATTATTGTTTTTTGACAGCGCACTAATTATTTTTGATATTTCATTTTTATCTTGTTATTCTTATTTTTTTATTTTTATCATTAAAATTCAAATTTGTAAAACTTCTTTTGCAAATCAAAAACAAAACAAACCAAAAAAAAAAAAAAATTATACTTCTACTACTACTACTACTAAATATCAAATCCTCAACTCAAAATGGTTATTACGTTCTACAATTCCAATAAATTAAATGCCCAACAACAAACACAATAAACAAAATTAAACACACCATGGTGAGTATAAAAATACAAAATAAAAATAAGTTTTTATTACAAATAATAACAAAATTAATAAAAAAAAACCAACTAAAGCTTATTTTATTATTGTTAAATTTGTTGTTATACTAAAAAAAAAAAAACGAAATACGAAAAAAAGGGCTCGTAAATTTTTATTGTTATGAAAAGTAATTTATATAGTTTATTTTGTGATTTAACTATAAAGGATATGTTTAGTTTAGGGGATTTTTTTTTTGAAGAGAGGAAGTTAGGTTAGGTTTAAACTAGTTAATACATTTAAGTTTAGTAGAAAATTTTTCTTGAGTTGGTGATGATCAAGTATCACTCACTAACTTTTAAACAATGTTTGATAATTTTTGTTTATACTTTTCTTTTTGTTACTTTATTTTTATTTAATTTTTTTCTTGTTTGTTGTTGTTTTTAATATTTACTTTGTTTGTATATATAAATTTATTATTTTCACCTATTTATTTCACACAATTATTAAATTTTATTGTTTTGTGTTTTTTTTTTTAATTTTTGTTTAAATTATTTAATTATATTTAATTTTATATAACCTGTTGTCTCGTCTGTTCAAATTCTCTCTTGCCTCACATTTAATATATATATTTTATAAATAATTAATAAACGTATAAATATATTTCGTAGTAGTTGTAGTCTATCGTTTAAGAAAAATGTGTCGTGTTTTATATTTAAATTTTTAATTATAATAAAAAGAGTATTATGAAGAAAGTAAGTAAAATTATAGAAATTTCTAAACAACATGCTCTGGAAAGTAAACAATAAATGTTTGAAGTGTGAGCACATGAAATATCGAATATTATTTATGTAAATTTAGTTTGAAATTTGTTGCTGCTTTGCTTGCTTTAATGCCACAAAAAAAAGTTTATTTGTAATAATTTTTTTTATTGAAATCATTTGCAATTTGTAAAGTTTTCTACAGAAATGTAATTATAATTTTTATTTTGGGTAGCGAGGTTTGAGAAAAAGTTTCAGAATCACTTTCTTAGATGATTTTGTAATGTTCGTCCGTCTGATTGCCTGTCCATATAAACCATTTGCACAGGTCGTAGCTATTATAGCCTTAAAATTTGTCACATGGACAAAGCCAACTGAATTGGTCTGATAGGTACATTATAGCCCCCAAACAAATGTCCTCTCAAAATGAAGATTAATGCCAATAACTTTTTTTGTTTTTAATTTATTGAAATTTATTACTCGTAACTTTCTATAACGTTTCAAATTTCATTTCAAATGATTCATGGCTTCGGATAGTCCCCCATACAAATGTTTTCTAATCGTTAATAATCGGTTCATTATTTCACATAGACCTCATAGAAATGTCCTCGACCAACTGAAATTTAGAATATGTAACTTTTATATAAAAGCTAACTCATGTATATCACTTGAAACGTTGTATAATTTCGTATAGTCCATAATAAGATCTGCCTTTATAAGGAGTAGAGTATTATATAGTCGGACTTGATCCACTATAGCGTTTTTTAATACAGTAGCTAATATTTGATTTGTAATCAATATCAATTTGGTTTTTAATTCAAATCAAATAGTATTTAAATTCAACAATTAATCTTATTTCAAACTAATGAAATCTAAATTTAGATTAAAGTTCAAAATGTTCATTACTTTATTTTCATAATACTCTTTTTATTACTTGTAAACATTTTTATTATATAATATACGTTAATATGTTTAACATAAACCTAATTTATTGATTTTTATTTTTAATTTTTTGTTTCTTTTTTTTTTCTTTCTATTTTTAATAAATTTTCTTTTTGCATGATGACACCAACCACTTCAAAAAAAAAAAAAAAAAATCAATCAAAATATAATAATACGCGATCACCAAATCAAACTTCAAACTTTAAAATCATCATCAAAAACTCTAAATAATTCAATTCAATTAAATAAAATATAAACAATAACAATAATAAATGCTTTTGGTCGCTGCTCGCATGTTATTATCCTAAATTAAAAAATATATATTTATATATTGAATTGTAAACTACTATTTATTGTATTTTTTCACCTGATTGTTTTTTGGCATATTGATTGATTGATTGTGTATATTAAACAAAAATCAAAATAACCTGCAAAAAAATCAAAATAAATTGCAAAACCAATAAAATAAACCAAATACAAAAACCTTAATAAAAATAAACCCCAACCAAATATGCAAAAATGAAACAATGAATGAAAAAAATGATAACATGATTATATGAAAATGAACCCATAGCGTGTTCAACGATCTTAGAGTGACATCGGCTGTTAAATCTGGCAGACATTTTCCCAGGAATGTACCATCACGTTCAACCTTTCATTCGGGTGAGTTTTGCTTTAAAAAACACGTTAAAATATAATTTGATTGTTCAAGAAGAAAAAAAAAATTAAATTATTTTTTTTTATTTATTCCTAAAATTAAGTAAATTTAAAAACAGGTTAATTTTAAATTACAAAACAAGAATTTAAACAAAATTTCAAAAAAAGAAAGAATTTATAAAACATATATTTAAGTAACAAAAATATAAAAATATATAAAGATATTAAAAAAAGCGAAAAAGTTCTCTTATAATGTTCCGTTGTGTTTTCTGTATTAATCATTAAATGGGAAGAATGCACTTTTCCGTTTCTGTTCTATTTTTTTTTTTGCTAGATTGTATTGTGTCTTCATCAACTACATGTTTTCCATAACTTTACTTTATCTGTTTAACTAACTGTTTAACTTACTAAATTCGATATTCAAATTGAAGTAAATTTTAAAATTAAACTTTACTTTTTCATTTAATTTTCATTTTGTATAAGAAAAATTATGTTTTGCATTTGGAACTCTTCTAGTTTTATTTATTTCATAACTTTTTTATATTATTATTATTATTTTTTTTTTTTTGTTCTCATATTAATTAATTATCTTTTTGGGTTTTGCGATGATGACAATATATAATTGATAAATATGTACAAAATAATTAAAATGATACAAAGCAAGTTTTGCAAAACGAAATAATGAACAATCAAATTAAATTAAGCTATCGCAAACTACTACTCTACTAACTAAATATTAAATTTCTTACTCACATCTATCTTTATACATCATTTCGAAACATTTTCTTTTATATCTACTTACACAAACATACATACATACTCTACTCTACTATATTATATTATGCCATACATTAATTGATCCATTATACATTTTATATTGTTATTTATTATTCTTATACTTATATTAATTGTAAACTATTCAAAATACTTGTAACAAATCTAAATGATTTTATATATATTTTTTTATTTTGTTATTTTTGTTTCTCTTTAGTTATTAACTATAATTTTTGTTTTATGTATAATTTTTTGTTAATAATTTAGTATAATTTTTATTTCTGTTTTTTATTTCGCTTGTACTCATGAATTCAAAATTTTTGTGTTATTATTTTTTATAATGAATTTTTCCAACAGGGTTGTATAGGAAGATGAAAACAATGATTAAGTAAACACAGTAAAATTGCTAATAAATAATTGTTATTCTTTGTTGACTAGATAATAGTTATAAAAATTTATATATTATGATGTGTGTATGGCGCCCATTTGTCATAAATTTACAAAATTATTATTATTTTTTTATAAGAAATGCGTAGGAAAGGTATTTAAACATCTTTAATCATGAGATTTTAATGTGCAGTTGAATATAATTTTAATAAGTTATTTTTATAATATTTTAATTTAAATGTATCAATATTTTTATATTACACTAATAATGAAATTTCAATATCATTTAAAAATCAGGTCTAAATTTACATTTTAGATACAAAACTACTACATAATTATATCTAGTATACTCAATATCTTACATCTTTTAAATTCTAAATGTTTAACTTAATTTAGCAATGCTTCAAAAATACGATAGGCAAAATCAATTTTTATTGTTTCTAGTTAATAATAAAGAAACAAACATGTTTCAAAACTTGAAATTTTTTAAATTTCCTAAGAATTTCAAAGTATCAACATTTTCTAATTTTCTTAAAGAAACAAAATTTTCAGACAGTTTCTAAAGGAACCAAGTTTTAAGTCTAATAATTATTTCTTTTTTGAATGCAAATTTTCAAAAGTAACATTTGAAAAAAAAAAAAAAAAAACATTTCAAAGAAACAAAATTTTCAGAAAAATTTCATAAAGAAACCCAGTTTGAAGTCTAATAATTATTTTTCTTGAATTGAATCTAGTTTTCGAGTTATTATTTTGAGAAATAATTCTGTAAAAAGTGGAAAATTTGCTGAGTTCACTTCTACTTAGTCTCACATCTGTGATATTTTATATTTTTGAATTATTTCCTAGCGTTGATTCCTGGGATTTCGGAAAATTTAAAAACTTATAACAATATAACAGGAAATTAAAAGCTCAATTTTCTACACAAAAACGCTTGGTATCCGAATCAGTTACATTTGAAGAAAAGTAGTTTCATTTTTTCTGGCTCAGTAAGAACCAAATGAACAACATCCCAGTTTTTGCACCATACCATAAAAAATTTAATCTCCATGTTAGCTATAGTTTTATTGCAAATATAATGAGCCTAAGTGGTAATATACTCGTATCATTCAAATTTGGAAGGATGAAATGAATAATTTAAAGTTTCCTCGCGAAACGGACTGTTCAGTTATAATGTGGTTAACACACAGTTCAATTGTGTAACACAACTTACTTCGTGATTTGTGATTGCAATTCTGAAAATTAAATTTCAAAATTTTAGTTAGTCAATCTACTCTAAATTATAAATATTTATATAAGAATCAATAGCAATTACCTACAAATTATTACTAAAATAGTAATTAATCTTTGGTAGATTTAAATTATTGAAAATTTAAATAAATTTGCAAGTATTAATTGATAATTTGTTTGTAAAATTTTCAACAATAATAACGCATCTTAAACAGTGTGACCAAATGAAGAGCATTTTGGGCAAAAATCATCTTTAAAATAATGCCAAGAAATACAATATTGATTTCTCTCAATGTTAAAAATAAATAATTTCAAAATAGAAAGAAAATGGATTAAAACAAGTAAAAATTTATTTAGCTTAATCCAAAGTACAACAAAAATTTGTACGAAATCTATTTATATTTATTTGAAATTTATTTATTTATTTATTAGTTTCTAAACATAGAAGTGATCAGATTTTAGAAATATTTAAATAAAATTTCTATAAAATATAAATTTTGCAAAAAAAAAGAGACACTTTTTGTAAAAATTAAGTTACAAGTTAGTTTAATAAAACGCACTTTTAAGGCTGCTAAATGCTAAATAATTTGTAATTAATACTAAAAAACATGACAAATGCTTAACGCAACTACTTTGTGTCAAATCGAAACAAAAAATATTACATTAGCTGGAAACATTTCAAAATGGTCGCATTAACCTTAACGTAAAGTATGAAAAATAAATTTTGCTCTAAAGACAATTTCTATGAAAAAAATTATATATATCAATACCTGTTTTATCTGTTTCAATAAACACAGATAAAATAAATTTTTGTAAATTTTACACTGTAGTTGTATTTATTTTAATCTTTATCATTTCTTTTTTTTTGTAAATTGTCTTAGCTTTTTGTATTTAGTACTAATTGTAAGCAAATTTTTTTAATGTTATCAGGCAATTTATTTTATACTCAAACTAAAATAAGTTATAAATTGTATATGTTTTTTGTCATAAGGTGTTTTTTCTTTTAGATAAGGCCCTTTCAAACAAAATGTACAAATAAGTTTAAGAAAAAAATGTGCTTTACACTTTTGTCTTTCTTTAAAAAAATATATATATATTTTTATATAAACAAATTTCAATAAGATAATTAGCATTTTTTTACATTAACAATTATTATTTATATTCATATTTATTGTTTTATTCTTTTGTTTCTTTTTTTCCTATTCCTAAAAAAAACCAAAAACATTTATGTTAACCAGGTCAAACTAGGCCACGTAATAATACTGCTTTGGAGTACTCAGCCACAGGTGGTGTACCCGGGGAATCTCCCCATCCCGGACGTATGAGTTTCTTTTCAAAACTCTCCTCGCGGTTCAGTAAACGGTAAGTAAATTCTGTAAATTTTTATAAAATATAGTAGAAAATTGTAATATAAACAATTTTCTCTATATAAAATATATGTATAAACTTTTAAATAACATAACATATACATAAATACATACGTTTATAAAATATGATTATGATGATGATAATAATGATTATGATTATTATATAATATGTATTTGTTTTGTTGTGTCAAGTGTAGTAGTAGTTACACGTTATGTATTTTTTAAGTATTAAACAAACAAAAAAAGTAATTAAAAAATATATAAATATTTAATAAAAAACATTAATTTCTATTTGATAAAATAAAAGACATTTAAAAAAATTATTATAAAACTAAACAAAAAAAGAATTTGTTAAATATAATGGCTAAGCTTTGTTCACATATTTTTATAACTAATTTACCTTTAAATTATTTTTATTATATATAATCATGTATTCAATAAAAAAATGACATTTTATAAAGCCATCATCTTATAGTTTAATGAAAATTTACATTTTTTTAATAAAATCTTTGTGTTTATTATTTATTCATTTTGTTAATATGAGTTTTTTTTTTTTTTTGTTTTTAACCATTATTTATTAAGTTTTTTGTTTTGTTTTAATTTTTTTTTAAATCCCATGTTTTTAAAATTATATTATTTGTTGTTAATCCCCGCTTTCCTTTTAACCATTTAATCCTTTAAAAAACACACCCTTTTTAATCCTTTTTTTTAATATTAAACAAAAAATATATATATGGCTCTATGGATTTTACTATAACAAGCACCCCATTTTTAATTTAGATTCCAAAAACTCAAACATTAAGCAAACGTATATGAATATATACGACACACTCCTCCTAAAAGAGATGGATTGCAATAAAATATTAATGAAAAACAATTAAAAGAATAATAAAAAAAATAAAAGCAAAATGAAATCTATAAATAAAAAAATAAAAGAAAGAAAAAACAAAGAATGAAAGAAAGAAAGAACTATATTTAAATTTGGATCGCATGTGCCACTTTAAAATATATAATATAATAAAAATGTCAGATTGAAAACAATAAACAAACAGCAAAGTGTAAAACAAATTTAAAACAAATACAACTTAAAGGAAGATCCATCAGGAAATGCTAAACTATTAACAATAACAATAATAATTATAAAAGAAAAAATATAAAACAAAAATAACAACTTTTAAAATAACTATAACAACAAAATCCTTAAAAATTAAATATACAAATAACAAAATACATGCTAGCTATAATTTGGTTTCATCAAAAACAAAAAAAAAAAAAAAAANNAAAAAAAAAAAAAAAAAAAAAAATCAAATGGTCTACAGGATAAATGATTGATGAACTTTAACAACGTTACCACAAAATTCAAATAATTCATTCTAATTAATAATATTAATAACATAATATAAGAAAGAGGAGAGGCTGTTTAAATTTATGCGGTCGTATTAAATAAATATTTTCCTTTTAACTTTAGTATTGCAAAAAGGAAAAAAATGACATTAATATTTGCTTAAACAAATCACAAATAGACGCTTAAATAAAATTATATTATATTGGCTTTGAGAATAAAAAGAAAACTTTGTAGTTTTACTTAATTTGTGGAAATATTTGTTTAATGTGACCGTGTACTTATAGTTTGTTTGTTTACAAGCGTTTTATGTAATTTTGTTGTCAATACACAAATGATATACACATAATTAATGTATGTTTTTCTATTTTTTGTTGTTAAATATTTTGCCAATAATTATATTTGATTTATTGAAAAAATAAAGTTATTAAAAATTAATTTAAATAAAATTTATTATAATGGAGTATTTATTTAAAGCAATTTAAAAAAAATACATATATGTTAAAGGTACTTGCACAACTTTGAAGAGATTCTTTGATTTTCATGACACAAAATATTATAAAATTAAAGATAATATTTCTTCAATTTGAGCTATAAAAACACTCAAAATCATGGTTTTATAATTATTTATTTATACTAAAACAAAATTCTTATGATTTGTGTTACTTTTTTTCAAATGAATTTGTTTTTGTAATGTTAAAACATAATAAATAGAAAAGAATTACAAAATTTGTATGACGTTCTTTCTCAGTCAGGTCTATAGTTGTACTTTATGCTCACAACTTTATTTCAATTTCACTTTTTTAAATAACATTTTAAATTCACTTGTGTTACCGTCCTTTGTATTGTATCAATGTAAATTGCAGATTTTGTACGTAATAAAACATTTGTACCAAGAGCTTAACATTTCATACATTTCGAACTATATCGAACTCAAAAAGGTCCAAATCTAGACTTTTATTAAAATGTTAAACTGGAAATCTGTGCAATATATAAATGTTAAAATGATTTGTATTTACCTTAACATTTATTAGTTATCGGAAGTATCTAAACGAAAAAAAAAAAATAATAAACAACAAAATAAAATGTCAAACAAAAACTTATTTACTTCCTCAATTTACATTGAGGTGTATCTTTAAAGCTTTTCCTGTGAATTTTTGATTTAAGCACTTACGTTTTTTTCCTTCAGTTTAGAGAATAACCAAGTACAAATTATATTCACTGTTATGTTCGATATTATAGATTTATATAAATTTTTTATCATTATTAGCTCTTGCTAAATTTCATTGTTCCTGTTTTATAACATAATTATTTCAGACAAATATTCCTCCACAAAATACTATTGTCTGATTTTAGTTTAGTAAAATTTTATTAGAAAAGTTTAAAATACACATTTTTTTCGATTTTACTTTGAAAATATCTAAGTAAAATTTACTGTTACAAGAATAATGTTTGATATTCTTAAGAAAATATTGAAAATCTCATAAAACTACAAACTAAGAAAGAATGAATGTTTGAAATATTGTTTTTTTAATTCTACAACAAACTAAAATTTAATATACAAATTCCATTTATATCTTAACAACAATTTGTGCTAATTATTAATTCAAGAAATTTGAAATTATTGTATAGAATTGTAGCACAAATTTAAAAGCTTTAGTAATTTTTTTTTGCTTAAATATTTTTTTTTAAATGTCATGCGCTTAGTAAACTCTTTACTATAGTGTTAATGTGCCTTTAATTGAACATATTTTCTAACAAAATTACATACTTGCAATTCAAGTTACTAGCAATTTTGAACGATTTTTTTTGTTTGGCTTAATATTTTTCAATAAAATGAAACCAAATTTTAATTCAATTAATTTTAGTCAATTTTATTCATCATAATCTTAATTTATATTTAAGTGTAATAATAATTTTAAACAAATATGTATTTATAAACAACTAACTGTAAATTAAAATTGTTATAGCTTCTTTTTTTTTTTTCTTAAACTATAAATTAAAATTATAAATTTCAAAATAATTAAAAACAAATTTGTAAAATTAAAATCTAAAGTTAAAACTATTTGCATTCTTATGTAGTTGCCATTATGCACACTCTAATATTTGTAAATTTAACATTTAATCCTCTCAATTACATTAGACTTTTTGCCTAAAACATTAGTTGTAATTATTAAATTGTAATAAATTATTTAATTGTTATGTAAATACACATAAATTTTTTGAATGTAATGTAAACATTTACAAAAACAAAACAATTTTGATCCATCATAATCTCTATTTTTTTTTTACTTTACATATTATTTACTTATACATTTAGACATATTATACAAATTAAAAACATATAATGTAATTGTTGTAATAATAAAATGGTCACATGCGTTTAAAGAAAAAAAACAAATTTGAAATTTTCAATTTTCTTAAAACAATAATAATTAAAAAATGCTTTTTATAGAAAATTATTGAAAAAAGAAAAACAACAAATAACAAATTTATGAAACTATATTGTTTTGTCTCTCTTTTTGGATAGTGTTTTTTTTTAATAGTTGTTAAAATGTGAAAGGATTTAAGGTGTTAGCAAAAATGCGTATTTTATAAATGTATCGTATATAGTATATTAATAATAATAAAAATAAATTTCATTACATTGCTAGGCAATTTAAATGATTTTTAATACAAACAAAAATAATAATAACAATAAAAAAACAAATTATAAAATGCTCGATTTTCGTATGTGAGGCAATAAAAATTGTAACAAAAGCAGCAATTGGTTAAGTGTTAAAATTTCCTTCGTTAACCAAAATGTTATGGTTAGGGTACTTCATATATTTCAATTCTATTTTGAGGTAATTTTTAGAAATTTAGCAATTAAATCAATAATTTTATATCAAGTACATAGAAAAGGTGAAAACAAAAACTTAAATTTAAACCAAACATTTCCAATTTATGAACAAATTTCGAAAAATGTTAAGAATATAAGTTTAAAATTCGTTTTCGTCAAATTTTACAATTTTCAAAAAATTTGAAAAAATTTTTAAAAAATTAGAATTTAATACCTATTTGGTGAAATTGGATGTAAATGAAAGGGTAATTCAAAAATATCAACAAACACCTACTTTCTCATACACCTGAAAACAATTAGAATTAAATTTCTGATCAAAATAAACTAACTAAAACAATATTTTATAAAAAAAAATCAAGTTTAATGTGAAAGCTTTAAATTAAATATGAGTAATAATTTACAAAAATCTACTTCAAATTTCAAAAATGTTTTAAATACAGTAAAACCTTAACTATCTAAAAAATTGGAATACCTATTACTATCTGGATTTTCGTGTATGTTTGCTTTATATAACTTAAAAATGCCAAATAATTTAAATTATGTTTAATAATATAAACCAATAGAATATTCATATGGTATAATTGTATCCAATTGACTTGTAAATTTGAAATTTTAAATTAGTTTCCTATATTTTAAATAAAACAACGGGATGAATGTTTAAAATATCAGTTACACAAAAGTTGAAGAATTTCGTCTCAGAAGTTAACATCATAAACCAATCCGAACTGCTAAATACAAAAACCGTGTATTTAATCCAGACAATAGAGTTTGTATGGGAGTCATTAAAGTCATACAAATTTAGCGTATATTTAGGATTTTATGTTTTGCTTTTATAGCATTATTAGTTTAAACTTTCTCTCTATAAATCATAACTTTTAAAAATAACAAGAGTTCTTGAAATAGTCACCTTTTTTATCACTCAAAACCCCTAAAGAAACAAGTAGTTCATTTGATTATCGTAGTCATTTAACTATTGCTGCCTTTGTCACAAGGAGAGAGCCTTAATTTTTTTATTTTTTATACGTTTAGGCTTACTTTTTTAATTGATTTTCATTACTTTTTTGTTTTGTATTATTTTATTTTTATTGCTATAATTTTTTTATAACTATTATTTTATCTAAATACGACAGACTATATACTTTTTTTTCTTCCTCACTTTTCTTACATTTATTTACTTTACTTTTCTTCATAACTCTCTTCTTTTTTTAATATTTTTTATTATTTCCAAACTTTTGTTGTCTTTTGTCGTCGTCGTCGTAACGTAAATTGTAACTTTTTTTAATTTTATTGCAAAAAAATCTCTTTTTTTGTTTAAATATTCTCACATATAAATATTATTTCTCTTATAATGTGAATAATTTGTTTTTATAATTACTTTTTTCTTTAATTTTAGGCCAAACCAGTAATTAAAATACATACTAATGCTAAACAAAAAATAAGAAAAATATGAAAAATAAACAAAAAAGTAAATTGTTGTAACTGATTGAATGTGAACTGATTGATTGATTGATTGAAATAGCGCGATTATGAAATGAGTAAAAGGGAGAGAAAGAGGAAAGGAAAGAAAGGTGTGAGGGCGTTGAATAAAAGAAGAGGGACTGAGAGACAAAACACAAAAGTATGAAACAATCAAGCAGCTTAAACAACCTTTTGAAAGAAAGAAAGAAACAGTATCCTTTAATTTTTTTATTTAATTTAAATTAATTATAAAAAATAATGTAAAAAAAAAACAATTGACTAAAAGCTCTTTCCTTTAAACGAAAAAAATAGCATGTTTTGCTTTTGATTTTAATGTATAAGTTAAAATTAAATGTGTAAAAAAAGCATTATTTAAGAAAAAAAAACGGAATTGTAACTTATTTTATAAGTCAAAACAACCAACAACAACTCGTTCAACTGAAAAAAAACCAAAATTTCATATGATGTAAACTTTCATTAACAAAAAACAAACAAAAAACTAAAAGAAATTCCTGCTTATTAGTATTCACTGCTCATTATACAAAAACTAAATGTGACATTGTTTTTTTCTTTTCTAGACATTTTAAGATTTAAATTATTTTTGTAAGAAATAATTTTAAAATTGATAAATTTTTACCTAAAAACAAAAAAGAAACTATATAAATTTAAAGAAAACAGTGTGACCATTTTATTATTACATTCAAAATCTATATTAAAAAATTAAGCAAAAACTATAAATTTATACATAATTTTATTTGGTATTACAAAAAAAAAAAAAAGAAGCGTAACAAAAATTGTTTATTTTTTATAATTTCAAAACCTCACAAAGACACCTTAGGTAATTTTCTTTTTTTATTAAGGTTCTTTAAAATTATTAGCTTCATTTTTTTTTCTTTTGTTATTAATTGTATTATGCTTTGGGTAGTTATTAATTAGTTTATATACAACAAAAACATGTAATTTAACGTTTAATAATTCCTAACAAATTTTTTATAATATTTGGCTATTTTATTATAATTTTTTTTTTAAATATATATACAATATAATTTAAACAAAATTCTTCCGTTATTATTAAATTTAAATTCAATAGAATTAAATTAAATATTACAAAAATATATATATATATATAAAAACAAAAACAAAACCACATCTTAAATTAATGTAACATTTTATAACAATTGTTATTAAGTGTTTAACTTATGTTTATGTTTATTATTTTTATTTTTATTTCTTTTGTAACCTAAATAATATTAATAATAACAATAATAATAATAATAAAATATAAAATATAAAAAAGTTATTATAATGCACATATTATTAATACTATTTATAAAACACTTTACTATAAATAGTTTTTATAACATTACTACTATCTTATCATTATAATTATTTAATAATAGTTATAATTTATTTACTCTTAAACTTTCCTTTAATATATAAACCTTTATACAATATTTAGTTTATAATTTATATTAAAAAGAAAAACAAACAAAAACCTTTAACAAAAAAAAGAAAGAAAAGAACTATATAGTTAAATTTACACCCATCCCCCCCAAACCTAATTCTAAAAAAATAAATTGTTAAAACCATAAGTAAAAAAAAAATCATTAAAAAAGCCTCTTCAAAAATATAAATAAAATAAATGAAAACAAAAAAATTATGTGAAATATGATGATGTCGTCGTAGTAGCTAAAGAAAACAACAAACACAATACGAAAAAGAAAATATATAAGTTTATATTTATTGTTAATTGTTTTTTCTTATTATTTTCCACTTTTAATTAGTAACCAACTATGAAATATACAAAACAATTATTAAGTTTTTGAAAAGAAAAAATTCCAAATAAAATAATTTCAAAACAAATCTCGATTTTTTTTAATCAAAAGAATGTCACTTATGAAATGTTATTACAAATATAGTTATCTCTCTAAAATATATAACGAGTTATACAAATAAACAAAAACTCTTTAAATCGGCTTTAAAAATTCTTTCTCCAAATATCGAGCTATATATTTTTTTAATGTAAATATATTTTTTAAAACTTTTAAAAGTTAAATCAAGTAAAAATTCGTAAGACAAATTTTTAAGGAGAAAAAAATGAGGAAATTTGTTTTGTATTCCCTCAACTTCTCATTTACCTGTGTAGCCTTGAATAGTGTTATGTATTTATAAAAGAATTGTTTTCAATTTTTTAACAGAAATCTGTTATTATTGTTAAGCTACATTAATGCTTGATAAATGTTTGCTGCAAACTGCGTAACCAATGTCTAATGAACAAAAATTGTTAAACTTTATTTGCTCTTTACAAAACTTTGTTAAAAGAAAACTAAATCAAATATATTGGATTTTATTGTTAAGTAAATAAGTTTTTTTAATCAAATATTTGCATGAACATAACTTTAGATTGTGTCCGATTTGTATACCTCTGGACAATTAGTTGTCTACCATTTAAATGTTATAAATTTTGAACAAAATCAAATAAAATCTTGAACTATGAACATTGGAAAAAAACATTCACACAGGAAGCTACGAAAAATCAGATTTTTTAATAATATTTAAAAATTTTAAGGATATATTGAAAAAAAGACTATTTTAAAATTTTGTTATATTATTTCTCAAGAAATATTTTGACCTTAATTTCTTTAATTACGTTGTACAATTGGCCGTTTATTTCTTTTTTTTTATTATAATTAAAAAAAATTAATTTCGCATAAAGCAAAAGGGATTTAAGCAATATTTCCCATTCTCCCCAGGCTGTTTCTTCATCTAAGCGTCTTTTCTGTTAACTCACACACATGCATATATAATAACTGCATATACACATACAGACACTTAAAAACTTGCGAGTTTTGTTAAAATAAATAAATAAAAAAAATCTCAATTAAAAATGTAATTTTTATTGTAGGTTCTACTATATATTATACATAAAAATAATTATAAAAATAAAATACTATAAAAGAAATTAAATAAAAATAAAGGAAAAACAAAAATAAAACACAAAACAAATGCGTCTAATGAAAAACACACAGTTTAAAATAAAAACTAATTATAGTTAATAATGATAATATTAATAAATAAATGAATAATGATGATAATAAAAATATAAATAATTATGCAGAAAATCACAAATATTTTTTATACGTTTTCTTTTGTAAGTTTTTTTTATGTTGGTTAAAGTTGATTTTAGTTTATGCTTAAAAGAAGGATTAGATAGATTAGTACTACTGTTTCCAATTTAAATAAAATTATGATTTATTTCGAGATACCATTTAAGATTTTGTTAAAAAACAACAATTTTAGTGTCCTAATATTTGGATTATGAATTATTTTGTATGAAGGGAAAGCAATTTTTTTTCATATTTCTGAATGCTTCTCCTAAAAATCTTTCTTTTGATAGCAAATATTTAAGTTGTGCTTTTTATGTTAATTCTCCAAATCTTCCTGGTAAATCATTTTGATAATGGTAACTCAAAATGAACCAAATTTTCATTTAAGATGAAATCATTAGTAGCTTAATTTCTTTTCAAGGAAAGGGTACAACGTTACTGTACATATGCCACGGAAATTATGTTATTCGAAAGCAATTTCATTCCTTGTGATATTTAAATACAAGATTTATCAGATTATCAATTTCATAACTTACTTAATTACCTAACGTTAACACTCGGGTAATATTATAATTTCAGGTGTTCGGATTATTTTATCTTTCAACTGAATTTAAGAAATCCAAAGCCATCCTTATATTAATATTTTTCTTTCACTTTTTTATTTAATTTAAAAATAAAACTAACTTAATTATTAGGACTAATAAATAAATGCAATTTTTACTAAAAAAAAGCTTTTAGGCTTAACACAATGTATATAAAATCTAAAATACACTAATATTGTTAATATGGATTATTTATGCTCAATTTTGACAAGGTGTTACAAGAATAAAAACGTTTGAGTTTAAAATGAAATGCAAATTTAACAAATCGAAAATTATGATTATGTAACGAACTACAAATACATTTGACCAAAAAGTATATCTTTATTTTATATAATGTGTGTGTTAATTTATTTTATATATAACATTTATAGCAGTAATTCTAATACCGAAGAATCGGCTAAGCCAAGAGTTTTGCGCTTTACTTGGTCCATGAAAACTACTTCACCCTTAATGCCCGATCAAATAATGCAAAAGATAAGAGAGGTGCTAGATCAAAATAATTGCGATTATGAGCAGCGTGAAAGGTAATCTATATATAAAACCATTTTAATTTTGAATATGTAAAAAAAAGTTATTTTAAAATTATTAAATTAGAACAAGATTTATAAGGTGAAGCAATTTTATGCTAATGCTAACTAGAAATTCACTGCCAAAAACAGATTTCAAAATTTAAGAAATAATAACCAAAATTTTAAAATGTTCATATAACTTTTAACCTGCATTGTATATATTGTTAATAATTAATGTTTTTATATATAAAAAAAAGGTTTGTTTTGTGGTGTGTTCATGGTGATCCTAATACTGATTCATTAGTACAATGGGAAATAGAAGTTTGTAAACTACCACGCCTGTCACTGAATGGAGTTCGTTTTAAACGCATTTCTGGTAATTGTTCAACTATTTAAATACTCATACAAAATTCTGTTTTCATTTGTTGTTTTTTTAACGTTTCATTATTTTTAGGCACTAGCATAGGTTTCAAAAATATTGCGTCACGTATTGCTTTTGATCTGCGTCTGTGATTTTGTCAGGAGAAGGGGAGTCTAAGCAAAAGTAACGAGTCAACTTTTTGAAAAAGAGACAGACCCCTTATCAAATATTTCATATAATACAAACAAAAACTCTATATATAACTTTTCTTCTCTTTATATCATTAAAATCACTTTTAAATATTCAGAATTTCCTACCACAACACACATACACACACAAACATACTCCATAAACATACATAATCACATACACGTCCTTTTCATACATTTTCTAATATTATAATGAAAATTATCTGACTCCTCTTTGTTACACAGAAAAAGTAAAAAATTTTATTGTTTTTAATTCAGTTTCTTTCAACTTAAAAAGAAAATTTTAATGAAAAATATTGAATTATTGGGGGCGAAGTTGAAATTTTTACGAGTTAAACGTAGTTAATCTTTATGGTTTCTTACAGTAAATCATTTAAGCTAAGTTTAACTAAAATACAAAAACAAAATGCGAGAGAGAAGTAACGAACGAGTAAGAAACTATCCCTCAATTGATCAACATTAGTTACAAGTTTTGAAAAAAATATCAGCTCAACATGAACTGATATTTTTTTTAATAATTTTTTTCTAATTAAAAAAAAAAAAAAAAACTTTAAAATTTTTGGAAAACAATTTTCTGTGTAATATTTATAAATGCATGCATATAACATACACATAAATAGATTTCATTATAATTAAGAGAAAAATCAAATAATTAAACAAATACAAGTGTTACAATATAAAACATTTAACAAAAAATCCATATACGACAAACATACAATACAATATATAACCACTCCCCCACTATACACCAAAAGTGTGTATAGTGAAATATGTGAAAAAAAACAACAACAGATTTTCTAAGAACAAACAAATTTATTAATAATATAAAGTAGTATAAAAGTTAAAAATGCACAATGGACATACAAAACATTATAAAAAAAAGAATTAACTAAAATACAAATAAAATGTAGTAGAGGCATTCGTATGAACTCGTAAACATTTTGTTTAAAATGTAACGATATTTCACACGAGTTTATATGAAGTCTCGTTATTATTTTAACTTGAAAAATAAAATTATAACTTTGATTTACTTATCTGTATCTGTATAATGTAGATTGCATTAAATGCATATGTACAAGAGTAACTATTTATATAGTAAACTATACAAAATCATTATTCATTTGTCAAATGTCAATGTAACATTTCCCGTAAGAAGTTTCAAATTTGTATACTTTAACATTTTTTTATTATCTTTGGTATATTATTTTCTGTGTGGATTCCATTTTATAAGTTACAAATGATTTGAAAGTTAAACTTTTATCCGAATAATTTGAAAATGAAGTTTACTATATAAATAGTTGCTGTCGTATTATATTTTTATTCATGTATGTTAAATTTAATTTTAGTATTTTATTTAAAACGATTTAGCATCACTATAAGAATGACCATTAATAAACGACTTGATCGGTTAAGTTTTAACTGATCTAAACAAAATTTTAATTTTTTTTGAAATAATTAATAGAGGCCTAATTTATATTCTTGTTTATTTATTTATTTTGTTGAAAGAAGTAACAGTTTAATGGAGGCTAAGCCGATATTTTCGGAAAATGTAAATTTTTTAAGGTTTATATAATTTATATTTATGTAAATAAAATAAAAAACGACATCGAGTGCAGAGAAACAGTTGAAAAATGGAATTAAATTTATTGTAGGTATATATATGTTCCAAAAAGCATCCAGTATAATAATTAAATATATAATCGACAGGACGAGACCATTGTTTTTACGCTTCACATTTTACAATAATAAAAAAGAACAATACGATGTTTAAGAAAACTATTTTAAAAATATATATATTTGCATGAAAATTTGAAAGAATTTTATCTAACTGATGAGTTGAGAAGATTTTTTAACGGTATTTAGATTTCTTTATAAATTCCATGTGAACTATTTATAATTTGATTTGTAAGCAGGTAAGGCTTAGTATAGAAATCACTTTAATTATAACAATAATTTTTTACTTGAGAATATACATTTTCGAATCTAGCGGTATAGCCTTTGCTTAAGAATTTTTCTTAATAATGATAAAAAATCATTTATAAACATACGTATAAAAGAAATGAAAATATATAAATTTATCGCAAACAAATACGTTCGAGAGTATGAAAAAATTATACTTTTTTTTTGTAAAATATGAAAACAATAGTTCTGAGCACACCATACAACATACATTTTACATAGAATATTTCTTAATACGAATTTAAGAGATCCCTCTTTCTAATTGCATCTTCTTTAATAATATAGTACATATGTATTAATAAATAAATGTAATCTATTACTATTGAAAAAATGCAGTTTTATTAAAAAAGATTTATAAATAATTTAATGTAATAAAGGTAAGTTGAACTCAAACTTCATAATAGTGTTGAATTGAACAATAGGAAATATACAATTATTTGTAATAAATGTTTAATTTAATGTTAATTTTTTGCAACAAATTTATAGTGTACATCACTGGTTACTTAATTTAAATTGTCTAGGGTTACAATGTTGAAGAAAAATGTATAATTTGTTAAGACAGTTTAATTGACGAAAATCAAGGGGAAAATTGAAATTGCATTGAAACATTTTTGAAACAAAAAGTATCTTGTATTATCCAGAAATAATTTGTATGAAAATGTATAAAACTGGAATAATTGACAGAAATATTTAAGTAGTTTTTGCCTGAAAAACAAGTAAACAGGCAGTAGAATTGTGGAAAAATATAGAAAATTGTGTAAAAAGTCGATGAAATTGGAAATGAAATTGAACAAATAAAAATCAACTTTTATAATTATAAAAACAGACTTTGAATTTTAAAGTCGAAAAGTAGACTTTTTTCTTTCAACTTTATACCTTTATTATTATATTATATACATTAGTCTGGCAGCATTAAAAACAATGTTGCCGTAGAAATGCTAAACGGAAAACATTTTTGAAATAAAGTTTTCAAAATTACAATTAAATTTTTATTGCTGATGACAATACCTGTGAACTACTTTACACTACTATAGTTCTTAAAAATTCTAAAATTGCCATATATAGGCATATAACAAGAGTACGGTAACTTTTAATTTACAATTTTTGAGATATAAGCCTTTAAAGTTTTATATTTTTTATATGACAATTATAAGAAATATTAATTGAACGAAACCTGACTAAAATCTGTCAACACAAAAACATCTTAATTGACAATTAAAACAAATTATTTGTTCATGGGATCGATAATCTTGAGGTTTCTTTAAAAATTTTTATGGGGCACGTGATCTTAATTTGTTCCAAAAATAATTTTATTTTTTTAATTGGTTCTGTAATAACGAATTGATACATTTATGTAATAGTTTAATGTTAAAACTGTAATGCCTAAATGAAAAATTGTGGCAACACTGATCAATAACAAAAACAAAAATTGATTTTGCTGTTTATGCTGTCAGTTTCGGAAAACTGATAAGGAGTTGTTTTTTATTTTTGTTGTCGCTGGAAAATTGTGTGAGATATGTTTAATGCGAAAGGTTAAGCTTAAATAACATTTTAAATAATGTTACTGTGCTCTATAAATGAATAAGAAGTGTAGAAAAAAATCAAAATGATAAATAAATTTGCGCTCATACGCAATGAGTGTCAACAAAATATCTATTTTATTTTACTAGTATCGGCCATTATTTTAAGTGGTCTATCGCTGTACAATGTCATCTATAAATCCCAACGTATGAAAGGAGACTCAAGAAATTTTAATCGCATATCATTAGATTTTAACGATATCTCGGAAGTAAAATTGTCAGAAAGTGCGGACAAGTCGAAACAGAGACGTACAAACTGTTCGATATGGACTTGTGTAGATCCCTATCGTTGTGGTCATGATCGTATTAGCGTCTATGTTTATCCTTTGTTGGAGTACATAGATGGAAATACGGGGGTTGAAGCTGCACCTTTAACGCAAGAATTTTATCAGATCTTAAGCACTATAGTTAAAAGCCCTTACTATACCTCTAATCCAAACCAGGCATGTCTGTTTGTGCCCAGCGTAGACTTGATTAACCAGAATAATGTTAATATAGATTTGGTTAATAAGGCATTAGCTTCTTTAGAGTATTGGAATGACGGACGTAATCATATTTTATTTAACATGCTGCCTGGCAATTATCCCACATTTAATACAGTTATCGATGTAAACACAGACCATGCAATAGTGGTAGGTGCAGGTTTTGATACATGGACGTACCGTAGAGGGTTTGATGTGTCCATACCCGTTTGGAGCCCTTTGCTACGCAACCATCTAGAAGCTAAAAACTTTGCTCCTGGCGACTATTTGTTAATGGTAGCTCAACTTAATATTATGCCAAAACTATTGTGGACTTTAAAAAGTGTAAAAGAGGAATACCCGAATGATATTTTAATACTGCATCAATGTGATAATAAAGCTATACGTACAGAACGTTGTTTAGGGGAGAAAAACGACAGGAAATTTGAGTACCCTGATGTTTTATCAAAAGCAACATTTTGCTTATTAGCAGCTAGTGTACGTTTAGGTCAACCAGACCTTTTGGAAATGCTAGCTTTTAATTGTATACCAATTATTGCGATAGATAACTATGTATTGCCTTTTGAAGATGCTATAGACTGGTCACTAGCTTCCATACGTATACGCGAATCAGATTTACACTTAGTTATGGAGAGTATTAAACGTGTATCCGTTGATAAAATTGAGGAAATGAAACGCCAAGGACGCTTACTTTATAATAACTATTTCAGTAGCATACGTACTCTAACTTTAACAACATTAGAGTATTTACAGTCGCGTATGTTTCCTCATAACGAACGAAACCGTAAGCATTGGAACTTTGTGGATAGTTCTAATGGTGTAGCTCTAAATCCATTGTTTTTATCCCGTGTTGTTAGTCGTGCTGACGGTTTTACGGCGGTTATCTTAACTTACGATCGCGTGGAAAGTCTTTTTATTTTAATAGAAAAATTGTCGCTAGTGCCATCGTTGCACGCAATTTTGGTAATCTGGAATAATCAACAAAAATCGCCTCCTTTATGTAAGTTGAAATTTATTGAGATATATTTTATGAAATAATTTCAGTCTTCTTTTTCTTTAGTATCCAGTTTTCCTGCCATATCCAGACCAATCAAAATTATACAAACTCGTAATAATAGATTATCAAATCGATTTTTTCCTTATAAAGACATTGAAACAGAGGCCATATTAACTATCGATGACGATATTAATATGCTGACGGAAGATGAAGTAGAATTTGGGTAAAAAATAAAATAAAATTATATTCATGAATTGTTTTTATTTATTGTTTTATTTTTCTAGTTACGAAGTTTGGCGCGAATTTCCTGATCGTATAGTAGGCTTTCCAAGTCGCTTACATGTTTGGGAAAATTTAACTTCCCATTGGCGTTACGAATCGGAATGGACTAATCAAATATCTATGGTCTTGACGGGAGCAGCATTTCACCACAAATACTGGAGTCATATGTACACCCATCGTATGCCAGATGTTATACGAGATATTGTCGATAGCCGCATGAATTGTGAAGATATTGCCATGAATTTTCTGGTGTCTAATGTTACTAACAAACCTCCCATAAAGGTGACACCGCGCAAAAAATTCAAATGCCCTGAATGCGCCAATAATGAAATGCTTTCAGCAGATCTAAATCATATGCGTGAAAGATCACGATGTATTGATGAATTTTCACATATCTATGGACGAATGCCATTGCGTACTGTAGAATTTAGAGCAGATCCTGTTCTATTTAAGGATAACTTCCCCGAGAAATTGAAGAGATTTAGTGATATGGGTACCTTATAAAAAGGTACGAAAATAATAAATAATATTAATCTTTAAGTAGTTATTTTTAAGCTTTAGTAATTTAGTAATAATTGCAAAATTTGGATTCGAATGATAAAATGTTAAAATACAATATAAAAATTATGAAACTAGAAAAATTATTAATTATTACGTGTTCAAAATATAAATTGTTTGATTCACACAGAATGATATTTAAAAAAATTAAAAGGATTTGTATAAAACATGGTAACATAAACAATCTAATGGAAATTTGGCATGGATTCTTTCGCTCTTATTTTTCACATGTGGATTTGTAAATTTCTGGCGCTATTTTTTTTACATGGAGTTTGAACATACGTCAGTTTACATTAATTTTATAAAAAATAAAAGTTGCATAAAGTTATTTTTATTTTAGACATGAAATTATAATGTTAATAAATATGTGCAATTTTTGAATACTTTACATATTTATACATAAAAACTTGTTTATATAAGCAACAAAATGTGTGTCCTTGTATAATTGTATTACAATTATTCTGTTTTTTACAATTTTACACAAATTTATGTTGCAAATATCAAACAGATTATTTATGTTGCAAACGTATTCGAATATAGTTTATTGCAAAAGGGTTACTCTATCAGTATCGGGTACTTATATTTTGTATTGAGTAGTCAATACTTTTACAACACAAAGCTTTTGTAATTCGGAATGTAACGGCTCTGCTCTTTAATTGAGTTGGTTATTTTTGCTTCATATCTATGTGATGGATTAGAAATTTATTTTTTACTCAAAATCCTAAAGTTATTTCGTATATTGTTTCAAAAAGTTTTCAAAATGTCTACAAATGCATTACAACTGTATATTACGGAACAATTGTATAAATTTTGTTTTGGTGAAAGATGCTGCATGAAATTCTTGGGATTTCTCTTCTCTTTCGATCGTCAACATTTTATAAAATCCACTAATGATTTAAGTTTGGGAATGCATAGCTACGTTCATGAAGGTCAGGAGCATGTTATAGTATTTAAGGAAACTTGCTGTCATGTTGTCCAAGAGGAGACGGTGTTGAAACTCCAAAAGGAATCGGTAAAGGATATGTATGTTATGCTTTATGGTAATGAGTCGTTGGGTGGAGCTCAACAGGATGATAGAATGATGTCGGATTTTATTAGTCCTCGTAAGAATTTGCCACCAGAGGCGCCTCAACATAGATTTTCCTTGGGTCCCCTAAAGCAATCGCTGGCAAGACCCAATTCTTTTGCATTACAAGATAATGCAAATGACTATCCCCTGCAACCTTTCAGGGATATCATTTTGAAAAGCTTACAAAACAATCGTGTTTTAATTGTTAATGGAGCAGAGAGAAGTGACAAATCCACTGTGATTCCTATGTTTATTATAAATAATTGTGCCGAAAAGAAAATTCACTGTAAAATCATTTGCGTGGAACGGGAGCATTTGATAGCGATTTACAATAGTGAACGTGTAGCCGAACGTTATAGGGAAAAGGTGGGTGAAACAGTGGCCTATCAAATACAACTACAAAGCCGAATTAGTGATTCTTCCAATTTAGTTTATACCACTTCCTTTTTCCTATTGCGTGTTTTAATGGGCCAATCTATAGTGGATAGCTTCCGTCATATTTCACATGTTGTGGTGGAGGATGTTCACTTACATGAAGCTTATGCTGATCTCTTGTTGCACGAACTAAAGGAGGCTCTTAAATATCATCCCCATTTAAGGATTATACTTTTATCCAATTCACGTAATAATTATGAATTCATTAACTATTTTGGTGAAGGTTATGAACTGTTTTTAGAAACTCCCAAACAGAATCAGCCAACAAAATGTGAGATATTGTATCTTGAGGATATACTGGAATCTTTGCCAGAAACTCGTATATCTACAGATATTACAAAAGCCTTTTATGCTTTGCCAGTTAAAAATATTCAAAATTGTATTAATTCCAAATATTTGGATAGATGTCTGGAATCCTATGAAAGAACAGCTACAGATGATCATTTTGACTATTTTTTGTATTTGATTAAAGGTGAAGGTTGTAGTGTGAACTATCGTCATTCAGTTACTGGGAGAACAGCTTTGATTATAGCCACATTATTAGGAAAATTGAATCATGTTAAATCACTTTTAGAGCTGAATGCTGATCCTTTTATTAGCGATAATACTAACACGAATGCCTTAAAAGCTGCCATGTCCATGGGTCATAAGGATTGTGGAGACATTTTACAAATGTTCCATTATGATCAACAAAATCATCTAATTTCCGCTGAAGGTTCTTGTAAGGATTGTATTGATTATAATCTTATTCTGGATGTTTTGCAAATGTTGTATTCGAATAAACGTTGGAAAGTGGGTGAGTATATTTTATATATTGATATTTTATACCTATAATTGAAGGATATAAATGTATAATCCAAGTCTATGTATTAGTGAATTTCTGGCAAATTTCTTAGGGGAAATTTCTAAAAATTTTTATACTTTTAAAAAAATTCAGTTTCTTTTGCAGATTTCCGAAAATTTTCAGGATAATTTTTAAAAATTTTGTTACTTTAGGTAATTGTTCGAACATTTTGTATTTGAAACTCTATATTCTGCTATTTCTGTCAATTTTCTTTTAAATTTCAAAATAAGTCCATAGATTCAGAAATGTTTTCCGAATTTGTTTTTAATAAATTTGCTCATAAATTCAATTTTAAAGCTTTTCTGTTTTACTGAGAAAGCTTGAAGTTTAAGTTTAACTCAAGCATTCCAATACATTACTATTCCAACTTAATTTCAGCATATAGAATTTTAGAATATGTTTATATAATTTTAATATTTCTTTTTTTATTTCTTGTTTTTAATAATAATATTTCTACTTTTTCAAATATTTTAACGTGCTTTATGTTTCTTGATATCAGGAAACATAATTATCTTTCTACCCTCATACCAACATTTAGTAAAACTTAATTATGCCATACTGAAGCAAAAACTTTTGGGTAATATACCCGAGAAAATGATGGTCTTTTTATTACATAATGCTATTGATAAAATGGATTTGGATACTATAATGCAAAAATGGCCCAACATGATAAAACTTATATTAGCTACCGATATTGCTGAAAGTCTAACAGGTTTTGATGATATTAAATATGTTATTGATGCGGCTCGTCATTACCGTTATAATTACGACTATCAAAATATGTGCAAGGAATATATTTATGAATGGTCAACGAAAGACAGCATGAAAAATCGTTCTTTATTATTAAACAAAGAAACAGGTAAAGCTAAACTCAAAATATAGATATTGTTGTAATTCGTAAATATTGAAAATTCCAGGTGGTATATGTTTTCGTTTAATACCTAGACAAATATATGAACAAGTACCAGATTATCCTACTCCCGAATTATTGACGATATATTTAGATCGCATATGTCTTGCCATAAAACTATTGTCGCCCAACACTATGGTGTCGGAATATTTACAAGAAACCATAGTTAAGCCTCCATTTATTCACATCTTTCGTACCGTAGAAAGTTTAAAGAAAATTAATGTGTTTAGCGATTTAGAAGATATAACATGGTTGGGATGTCGTCTTATTGATGTGCCAGTTGATTGTTATTTGGGTAAAATTTTAGTTTTCGCAATTTTGTTACAATGTTTAGATCCTGTCCTAACAATCGTGGGTTTTCTGTCAACATTAGACCCCTTAGAATTGTCGCACTATATGAATAATCTAAATGAACCTTTTAAAGATGTGTTACGCCATAAAATTAAATCGGAAAAACAACGTCTAGCTGAGGGTATACCTTCAGATCATTTGATGTATTTGCGCCTCTATCAAGAGTGGCAAAATAATTTTCGAAATGAAGATAATTGTTTGGAACTTAATGAGTATCATTTCATATTGAATGGCCTACTTGAGCAAGTATGTAATATGCGTACACAATTGGTGGGTTCTTTGAGATCGTCTCAGCTTATACATAGTAAAGGTGATTTAAGTATGCATTATATTAATCTCAAATCGAATTGTTGGTCAGTAATTAAAGCAGCTTTGGTGGGCGGCATGTATCCTAACATATGTGTAATTGAGCCACATATAAATCGTATAAAATCTCCTTCCAAACGAGAAATTGTTTTACATCCAAATTCCGTACTAAGATCACTTGAATTGAGTGCAATGAATAGCTTGAATTTTGCCTCTAACTGGTTAGTGTATGATAAGGAAAGTAATAGTAATAATTGCAATAGTGTGGAATGTAATACAATAGTTACACCATTAACTGTGGCTTTGTTTGCAGGTAAGTTAAATGTATTTTTTATGAAATATATTTCGCAGTAAATTTTAACGATTCCTATTAGGTCCTGTAAAACTTAATTCCTCAAGCGTGCAGTTGCTTAGAAATCCTCAAAAAACACCAAATCAACTTTGCCATTTTCGTTTAGACGATTGGATATCTTTTATTGCCGATGCTAAAGAAGCTCAATTGATACTTAAAACACGTCGAAATTTCTTTCAAATGTATGATAATTATTTACAATACTGCGGTTGTTTAGAAACTCATAACAGACGTCATCATCAAATTCAGACTGTAACACAAAATTCCAAACTATGCGATATCATTGAAAAGATACTAACATACGAAGATCAGTGCAGTGGCTTAATACAACCGGAAAAGATTGGTCTACGTCCCAAGGCTCTACCAAATCAATTCATTATGAATCATAGTGCTTATACGTTATTAACAAAACCTTGTTACAAAATCTCAAATCAACGTAATACTTATGTTACCAATAAACAATTGATTAAACAATTCTTTATGATTTACAATGCAGACGTTTGTGATAAGATTAATAACAATAAAGAATGGTATCATCAACTGATGTCTATGTTACCGCTATCGACGACAGCTGGTGAAAATAAATTAACTTTTATAATTTCTTATTCTTTAAAACCGGATTGTATACACGGAATAGCACTTGCAGAATGGGATAAAGGAATATTAAAGTTGCATTATTGTTTCAAGTGTGAAATCAATCTCTTGGACATTGTGTAAGTAGATGCTTTTACTGTGTTCAATTTTGAATTTTACATTAGATAAAATTGATATAAAGTTTTTTAGTTAGTAGCTGAAATTTATAGGTTTTGTCAGAAATTATTAGAAAAACATAGCAAAGTACATACTTTAAAAATGCTGTTCAAACATAATTTTGTTAATTTTCTGTATAAACTTGTGAAATTAAAGAATAAATAAACATATCTATGTCTAATCCTCTAACTAACCGAAGTTATACAAAGTAACTCAGCCGTGTTCGTTTATTAAATGAGTTTAAGTTCGAACTATTTGGGATAACTTTAACGAATTAAGTTTTAGTTTTATTTACTTATCCAATAATGTAAACATTTACTTACTAAATATATGAGTGTTTGAATTTTAGTAAAATAATCAAAGGTTATAAAATATTTTCTTTCTTCTTTTTTTAGCAATCACATACCCTGTTTCAGTTCATTTTTTACGGTTTTATCTAGCCGAAAAGCTGTTATACAATTAGATAATATTACTGGTGATTTTATTTTGAATCTTTTTGCCTTACACAATGAATGGTTACACAATTAAATGACATTTAAACAAAACTTTAATTTTAAGGATAAAAGAATGAAATACAAATTTAAGTTTAATTCAAAATTATGTGTATTCATATAAAATACACTCAATAATGTCAACAATGTACAAATTAATGTATGAATTTTTTGCTATGAATATATTTATGTTAAAAGTTTTTATGTACATGATTTTAAAATGAAAACAAAGTAAATCGTGTTCAAAAACATACCAGCAAATAAACATAACAAACATTATTGCAAAAAACAAATGTCTTTAAATACAAATAATTTAAACAGTTCAAAGAGAAATAATTTTTAACGAAAATTGGGCAGTAACATTACAATTAAGTAGAGTTATTTTGTATAGAGTAAACATAGAGACGAAACTAAATGTCAAAAACTTAAGTCTGTTGTTAAAAATCTAGATCTGGCAACAATAAAATATATGGAATTTCATGTATTTACATTTTAAACAAATGTTATTGATGTGTGACAAAAATGTTTATTATTTTTTTAATGTAAAAATACAGTTTCAAATCAAAACTAAGAATTCAATTCTGTCGTAGTCTTGAAAAACGTAACTTATAAATAATTTAGTAAAACAATATGTTTCGATATACTACGTAAGTGTACATTTACGTCAATTGTTTTCGATACAAGTGTTTCTACCTTCCATTGCACTTCGACGGTGAATCTACGAGCGATCCTTGCTTAAGGAACAATTTCAACACAACATACATGAGTGCATGTTGTGTTGAAATTGTTGATTATTGTTATTGAAGCCCTATTCAGTTTTTACTTTTTCGTTTCTGTTTTCTATGATATTAGGAATAACTAATTTAGTATCTAACATATAAATAAAATATTAAATATTTGACTTAAAATTTGTTTGCATTCATCGGAAAACAAGTGTTACTTTATAGATTCTATGTTTTCTATCTATAAATAAAAACGTAAAAAAACAATGAAAACAAATTATTAAAAATCTTTACAATTTAGTAATTTTATTTTTATTATTTGCAATTTTTAAATAAATACATAATTTATGTTAAATGTTCAGTTTTCTTTTTTTTAATTTTATTTTTTTTATATTTAATATGAAAAAGTTATGCATTTTTATTGAATTTATTATTAACACTATTGCAATAGTGGTCAATAGTTATTTATATATTTTTTGTTTTTGTTATTTTTTAATTTAATTAATTATTTAGAATTATAATTTGAGAGTCTTTGAATCATTTATTATCTTCAATAATTTTTAATGGTTGATGTTGTTGTTGTTGTTGAGTTTGTTGTTCATTGGGAAAACTTGACGAAACACTTACTAGGTCAGCATTGAATGTTGAATTTCTTCTTGCAACAAGAAAATTATCAGGTTTGTGGACTAGATTTTGATTAACTACGATATTGTGAGCTTCCTAAAATGTCAAAAAAGTTATAAAAAAATTATTATTTATTAATATAAAGTTATATTTAAAATATAAATTTAATTAAAATTAACTGACAGCACTGTTTAAGTAAAAAGGTTCCATGGGATGATTTTGCATAATTTGATAACCATCTTCATTCATAAGTTCGCCAATGGGAGTATTACTGGTGGTAGTGGTAGAAGAGGAGTCCTAAAATTATACAAATATAAGTTTAATTTAAAAAATAAAAACATTTCATTTGGTTTATTTCACTTACATTTGTTTCGAAATATTCACAAAATATCGTCTCATATCTTTGTCGTATAGCATCTACGACATCTAAAAGATTTTTAGCATCCATTGCTAAAACATGAGCAGCAGAAAGCATACCTCTGTAAGAATAGAATTTAAAGCATGTTATTTATAAAACAAAATTACAAAATTAATATGTGTGTTAAACGGTAAAACGTACTTTTTATATTCTACATCTAAAGTTGTATCACTGTATTGTTGTGCTAATTTCATAGCTGCCACCAATTCATGCATATCTTTTGGCAATACTTTATGTGCCATTTCAACTTCCCTGTTAAAGTTAAAAAAAAAAATTATTTTAATTTTCTAAAATTATATATTTGAAATAAATGTTAAGCAATTACTTATATGCCTCAGCTGGTATTAAGGGTGATATATGATCCACCGATTGCAAGAGTTTTCTTAATTCAAAACCTATATCTTTCACCAAATCCAAGTAATTGTTGCCTTTATTCTCACCCACCACTTGAGAGAGTGTTATTATCGCCTTTACTACATTTTTAGTAGCTAAATAAACTTCATCGCGGTTTCGATTCAAATTCGGTCGAAGATTATTTTTTTGCATGCTTTCGGTTGACATTTGCCGATTCGTTGAAATGTTGGAGTCGGCCATATTTTGGGAATTTAATTTCGAATTTGATGGTGAAATGTAACTTTGATTTTCAGCCACACCACCACAGGAAGAATTTGTGGTAATGTTATCACTTATGGAATTATTTTGGGTTCCGAAAGGATAATGTGGTGTTGCTTCCATATCATGGCCAATAGATGTTTTGCGAGTTTTCTAATAGTGGAAAAGTTTAAATTAATTTCTTCACAGACTTTTTCACTTAAACTAAAATTGAAATTAAAAAATATCCGTCCTTAGTTTTATATCCAACTGAAATCTTACTTTCAATTATATACTTAAATTCAAAAATTATTTTTGTTTCTTCTTAAACTCCTTAAGAAAAGAACAAAACTGAATTTTAGTATATTATTTAAAAATAAGACTTTTAATTAAATATATATTGTTCGTCTTTAAATAATAAAACGTGCACTGCTATAATCTAAAAACTAAAAATTGCAAAAAAATATATTAATAAAATTAAAAAAAAAAAAAAAATAAAAAAAACAAAAACTAATTAAAATCCGAAAAAAAAAATCATTTCACAAAAGTTTTAACAAAAAATTCCAAACCTCCGCCATCATTTGTGTCATAACTTTACTGTTATTTCCACTCAATTCTCTTGCTCTATCACAATCGCTGACATTTGCTGGTGGTTGGGGCGGCTGTTGTTGGGGTTGCATTGGTATTTGTGTTTGCATCGTTAGATGATCATTTACATTACGGTTGGCATTCAAACTTTGCACGATAACTCTCTGATCAGTAGGGGCAATATTAGGATAACCAAAACCATTACCCGGTGTCATTGGCATATAAATCTGACCCATTGCAGTGCTGCAACGATTTGCAGCTGGGCAAACATCATAGATTTCTTCCTCGAATGCCTTGTATTCTGGTGAGTTTTTCATGTGATTTTTAAAGGCTAGAAACGAAGAATAGGCTTCTAAACTGCCGGAACGCGAATATGATTTTGAAAAATCCCTATTGTAAACAGAACGTTCTAAACTAGCACTACGTGGAACGCACTTACGTGGGGGATTCACGGGATTTATAAAGGATTTGTTACGTTCTAAAGAGCCACCTATGGAACGACTAGCACCGGTTTTATTAAAATGTGGCATGAAAACATTGCGTTCAAGACTGCCGCAAACACCAGGCATTTGCCTGTTAACGGGTATATTACGACCAAAATCATAAATAACCTGAGTGCGATCATCTGATGATAGACTACAATTTCTACTGGTCTGAGCTAAGGGTAAAGATTGTAAAGAACCTTCAGAGCTATCATTATATGAAAACTGATGAGCTGTAAAACGTGGGTCAATAGAACCTAAAGGAGTATTATGTTGCGTTAAGGGGCAGACATTAGAGAATTTGTTAGTTGCTTGTGGCATTGGAGGGTTTTGGGATTTAATTTGATTTTGCTTGGAATCATTTGTATTCATTGTTATTTTATCTTGCTGTAGCCTATTTAGAACCATAGCCTTTTCATCTCTGGTTATGGTATTATCTAACTTTAAAAATTCCGATACTGGTAGCTTTGAGGTTTTAAGAGCTAAATCATTGTTAATGGTCTTAGTAGGATCTACTTCAACCGCTAAAGTATTAAATACCGAGGCTGGAGTTGTATAAGCTGCTGGATTAATAATGCGATTCTCATTTTCCTTCATCAAGCGGGCCAAGACTTCAGGATTTTGTGCAATTATGTAGGTTTGAGGACTAAGAGCGGTTTTGTCATTTCCCAATTTAGTGTTATCTAAAAATAATTATTGATAATTAAATAAATTTCAAAAATATATTAAAAGATTTTTTTTTTAATTTACCTCCTTGACACAAGGTTTGAGGAATTTTAGAAGGTTTCGATGGCGGTAATTCACCATCTTCATTATTACTCATAATCATGGATAAAACACGAGCATTTTCCTTATTCATGCTATCGAAACCACTTGCTCTTTCTTCAATCAAAATTTCACTAAAAATAGAATAACATAAAGTGGATGAGGCTTTTAATTATTCAATATTGGCTTACTATAAAGTTTCCTTAATTCTTTTGAAGTTTGGCCTTTTAGAAGGTTCATAGGTCCAACATTGAGACAACAATGAATACAGTCTTGGAGGACAGTTGTTGGGAAATGGTAAACGTTCACCATTCTCTAATTTTGTTATAATATCGCTATTTTTAATGCCTTGAAATGGTTTTACGCCCAACATTAATATTTCCCAAGCACATACGCCTAAAAATTACACATACGCAAAAAAATAATTTCAATAAAAAATATCGTTCGATATTAAGGAAAAATATTGTTTACCAAACATCCAGACATCACTGGCTATAGTGAAACGACGAAAATTAATTGATTCTGGTGCCATCCATTTAATAGGTAACATACACATACTGGAATGATAGTAAGATTGTTCAGATACCCAACGGGATAAGCCAAAATCTGCCAACTAAAATGCAAATTAATTATAAACAATACAATATTATTTCAAATAGAACTTACTTTTATACAAGTAGGCGAGCTAACTAAAACATTACGAGCTGCAATATCACGATGGACAAATTTCTTTGATTCCAAGTAGCTAAGCGCAGTCGATAACTGATAACAGTACAGTAGTAACGTTTCTCTCCTTAACCTTTATTTGTGTAATTCGAAATGTTAATAAAAATGCATTAAATTAATTGTGTTGGAAATAAAGTTTATATAAATGATTACTTTTCTGCATTTGATTTAAGATAAGCTCTTAATTCACCGTATTCAGCCAATTCCATGACAATCCAAACGGGAGAATCACTACATATGCCAATCAAACGTATTATATGAGGATGATCGAATTTTTGCATTACATCTGAAAACAGCGACAATTCAAAACAACAAATGTTTGATTTTATTAAAAATTGTTTTTTGTTTTTTTAATTATTGGCATGAATATTTACAAGCTTCTTCCAGGAATCTTTCCATTTTTTCGGGATCATCATTGGCTTTGCAGGTTTTTACTGCCACCTGTATAACAGCAGAATTTGCTGAATCATTTTTATCACTTTTCGCACCACATTTAACTTTGGTATTATATGAACCTATATAAACATCACCAAATTGTCCTACGCCTATGGTATTTTTCAAAGTTATTTCAGATCTATCTAATTCATAATTACGCACTGAAATTAATTTTAATAGTAATAAATACATTAATTGTCATAATAATTTCATTTGTGTGATAAATTTATACCTGCTGGTGTTGAATAATCGCCTTCTTCATCAACCAGACCTAGCTCAGCATAATCTTCACTTAGTTTAGGCTTTGAATTCTCGTTCGATTTATCATTCGGTTGATCACCACCATTGCTTATTTGTAATGTCGATATAGGTATAGTAAGATCATTGGATTTATCATTTTTCTGATAATTTAAAGGATTCCATAAAGTGCAAACTTGATTTTTACTTATCAAAAGACAGTAGCCCTCTATGAGATCCGCAATACTGGTAGCAGTCTACAAAAACATAATTTCAAGTTAATCATTTTAACAAAATTAAACTTCATCATTACATACATTATAACCATTACAAGTTATCACCAAATCTTCATCATTACTAGTGGTAGTGATTCGTACTTGGGTTTTCATTTCACGACATCTGCATAATTTCGAGTTTGGATTAGTACCATCATCATTAACGGATTGCTGGGTTTTGAGGCTTGTTTCGTTATTGGAATGTAAGTCATCTTTGGGTAAAAATAATGTCGTTATTCGATTAATGTCTTTAAAGGTGGCCACCTGTATCATGTTTGCTTGGGGATGAGTTTGATATGAAAGGCCTAACAAAAAATTTATATATTATTTCAATAATTGAAACTATTTTATATTCAGACTTGCCTATTTTGGGTCCAACATATAGATAACCTGATATGTTCCATGACGAACTCAAAGTAACCGAAAATTTTTCATACTCTGTCTCATAGAACTTGTTGAGAATGTCAAAATATCTTTAAAAACAAAAAAGTATAAATAATTTCATTTCTTTACTAACTTTTCATTTCTTTACTAACTTTGTTATATATTCGATATCTGTTAGTTGGTACACCTTTTTATAGGTTGTATGTATCACTTTTTTCAGATTCTTTGGCTTTGTTGAAGATATCACAGTTTTTGGTAGGAAATGATGAAAGCCTACTTCTTTGTCAATATGCTCGACATGTTGTTGCTTCTTATCCGGTATTGTACATGTAACATTACGGAAATAGTGCAACATACTTAAACAACATAATTGAATTGCACTATCAAAATCTATACTGGTTGAATTTGATTGTATAAAATCTTGCTTCACCTATAAAAGTAATATAAATTTTTTCAATGGTAATCAAAATATTTCTTGAATAGTGTGTTTTTTAACTAAACCTGATCGAAATAAAAATAACATGTGATTTTATCTTCATTATAAAGTTCTCTGAGGCTATGTGGCAAGTAACGTATTCGTAGTTCAGGTCTCCAAACGCTTAACTTATCGTTGACATTTAAAGTGGGCGGCGTATTTTGCGACCTTTGTTGGGGACATTCCGTATTTGGACATGCTGAATTCCATATATGTTCGAGTAGTTTTTCTATTTTAGTAGTTTTATTCATCCACAAAGTCTCCTTGGTTACCATGTTTTGCAATCGCAAAGCATAATATTGAGGATTGGGTTTCTGGCCGGTAGGCACCATGGCCACCGTCTTTTCGATAATATTCTGTACCGTATCATTGTGTTCGTCAACGCTAACCGCATGATGTAAATTGTTAGGCCAATAAACGTTTAAATTAATGACTTTTGATGATAAATTTGCTAAAATTTCAATGAAATCAATTATAAGTAAGTAAAATACTAACTGAAATTGAGATTATAAAAGATCCATAAACGTACCTTGATTGAAAGTTTGATTTTTATTAAAGGACTGAGACATGCTTTTGTTTTACTTATCCTATAATATAAAGTCCCTATGTCTTTAAAACTTTAAGCCTTAACTAATTGTTCATATTTTCATGAGTTTTAAAATATCCTTTGTAATGCTGTATCTAAAAAAAATACATTTTAGAAATAAATTAAAAATATGCTATTCAGTAATACAGTTTTTATGAAATAATTAAAGATTAAAGTAATTGTGACAGAAAATAATTTGAGATATTCAACATTTTAATATAAGACAAGCGACAGTGTGAGTAGAATTATATTTACATAAATTATTTTGTGGTTTCTATTTGTGTAGAAAAAGAGAACTCATTAGTTCACAAGAATAAAAACATATACTTTTAGATCCGCGTAAGTTTTCGGTGGATTATAGTGAAAAATGTAAGTTTTCAATATTTCCCGATTTTAAGTAGTTGAGGTTTGAGTAAGGAAAAGCCTCTTTATGTAATTTTTCCAAATTATAATTTTTGAAAAAATCATAAAAATATGCCCAAAAATAGTCAAATCGTCTATGATGACTTAATTTATAGATATTTTCGTATTGTGTGAAAATTATAAAAGTGTTTTTATCAAGTCAGTTTCATAATATGAATATACTATTAAAATTAGGATTATTCATTGCAGATTTTTACCCGGATTATAGCTAGTATTTTTTATTTTTTTCAAATATCAAACATTTTTATTGGAATTTATAAAATGTTAGCTTGGCAAAGCCGGTGTTCGATATACCCATTGATGAAAGTCAAAAAGGTCGGTTATATAGAAAAACTTTATCGATTTGTACTAAATATCTTAAATAAAATAATTTTATTTTTAATTGTTACTATGATCAAGATTTGTTTCAAATAAGAGATATTAATAAGAAATAAAAAAAACTAACACTTGTCCATCTTAGACATAAAATTACTTTCATAACAGATATTCGACTTTATATACATTCGCGTGTAGAAATTAATGAACATACATACTTACAAATGTATATAAATATTTACATATAACATTATATGCTACATAAATGTATATTGACATCTGTGTATATACATACATTCATGCATAAATTAATATGCATGTAAATACGTAGGATGAATTGAAAATTTATACTATCAAGATAAAACTAATTACTAAAAGAAAGGAACAAACCTAATATTATACTTGTAGTAAACAAATGCGGTTATTTTACCCAGACAAATTATCATTATTATAATTATTTTTAAATAATATTAGGCTATAATATTATTTTAGTAAAATATTAACATAAATACAAATTATGCTCAGACTTGTCAAAAATGTAAAATTCATTTAAAATAATAAGAAAAAATAAACCTAAAAAATATACTAAAATAGAAACTGTCTCGTCTGTGTCACTCATTCACTGTCTGCTAATCTTTAATATTAGCTTAATATCACACAACGTTTTTGTTTTATTTGTAATTTCTAATAAATTAATTCATGTTTATTTTTGTCTTTTAAGGCGTTATACGACTATTTGTGCACAATATTTTTTACTGTATGAATTATACAGTTTTTTATTTCTCTTTGCTGCTGCACACCAAATTTAACATATAGAATTTCTATTGGCACTCACACACGCACTGTCTCACACTATTTTAACTAAAAACAAATTTCATTAAAGAATTTATCAAAAATTCATTATGTTTTTCAATAGTTTAACATCTTTTTCAATCAAAATTGGTATTAATTTCGTAAATATATTTTGCAATCAAATTGTAAAAAAACAACAACCACCTCCGCAAAAATATATATCAATCAATTTACTTTCGTCTTCTAATTTAGTGTTGGTAATTTAACTAATTTTCCAGATCAATCAAGCGATTTTAAAATATAATCATTTTTTAATGTAAACTAAAAAATTATTATTAACTTATAGCAAAATATTAAATTGATTACAGTTATCTCAACATTTATACCGTTAAATAAGTAATAAAAAATTAATATACTACTTTGATTTTTTACAATTAAATTTATATAATTTTTGAATTATAGAAAAGTTTCAATGAAGTTAACATCACTGATCTAGACGCACCTCTTGAAATCTTGTAATGGTGAATACCAAATGTCATTTATTACTATTCAAGTTGCCAGATTATAGATTTTGTTAGTAATTATCTGGCGCTACCAGATATTTACTAATATTATTAGCGGTATGTTTATGGTATGGTGGATTTATACAAGAATAATCGTTAAAAATGCTGATCTTTGATAATAAGCAAGGTTAATGTACTTTTAATATGTAATTATCATTTTAATTGTACAATTTTAATACAGGTTGTTAATGCGAATATGAAATGACTAAATATTTGTTATAATTAAAGGAAATGATTTGTGTCCAACAATTTGTTGTAATTTGTAAATATTATGCATTCACTGTTTATCAATAAATTTTTCATTAAAAATATCAAAATATTATATGAAATAATATTATAATATGATTGAATATAGAATACATTTGTTTGTTCTTACAAACTTTTGTAAGAGTAAACATTTTTAGGCAAATTTAAAAATATTTTAAAAAATAAAATTTATTTTCATGATAATTAGTGTTAACGTTTTTGGTCAATTATTTTCTATATGTAAACATAGCTTAAGTGAATTTATCGGAAATGGAAAAAAATTCTTTACGCCGCACATTAAATTTATTAAACGCCTTACCTTAAGCATAGTGTCTTAATGCATTAAAACAATATTTAAATGATTTGATTTTTTTTGTCATTTTTAAAATTATTTAATTTTCACATAATAAATTTGAAATTCAAAGATAAATACTAAAGCAATTATATTTAAATATGATTTTTTTTTTGTTTTATAGAGATTGTTAATTTGCAATTGGGGGAAAAAACTTTAGCTCGATTTCTAAGAAGACATGCACAGTTAAATACTACAAGGTTTTTAAAAATTACTTTTTCATTAAATATTAATAAATATAAGTTTTATCTAGAAAAATATGTATGATTGAAATTTTGAGAAAAGGAAAAAAATGGACAAAAAGTATAAATCCAAAAAATATACCTAAATGTATACTTAAGTATAAGGTAAGATAATTTAATAAAAAAGTTTTTATAATAGTTTTACAACTTATTTGCTATGCACCTTTAGGTTACATACTACATAGTTATATAGTACATTTTACATACAATATTCGAATTTTATTTCATTTAATTTCGAATTTAACCGTCTATTTCTCTCAATATATTACTTTTTCTTTTTTTTAAATACATATTTTATTATAATTATTTGAATTATTAATATAAATTTAATACGTGATTATTATTTGTATTATAATTTTATTACTTTAAATGTTGTACTCAGGACTACAATTATAAACAACCATTGAGGTAATATTGTTAAGCTCTACGTTCCACAAAAATTAAAAATATATAAGTACATTTCTAATAAATTAAGAAATTTTTATATTAGAAATTTAATTAGATTTGTTTTTTTTTTCTGTTTTTGCTTCATCATACAGATTTCAGAAATGTGTATGTAAATAATTACTAGTATTAGAGTATTAATAATTAAAAATTAAATAAAAACAAGTAATGGCTTTCACAAATGATTCTCATGAGTTTGCATTAAAAACATTAGAATGGCTCGAATTTCAAATGCAAACAAAAGAACTGATAAAAAAAACATATTTCAAAAGTTGCCTTTTCATTATATTATAATTTGCCTTCTAATGCTTAATTGCCATAAGCTACATGAAAAGCCCTAAAGAAAATTCGTATTATTTTAGTTTATTTAAACGCAAAACATTATGTTTAAATCCATCGATAAATAGTGTAAAGAATTCTCAGCTTTTTTAAAAAATTTAGTAATAATAATTTGTAGAGTAGTTTCTTCGATGAACAACAATCAGAAAAGTAAAAACGATACGCGTGTTCGACGCGTATCACCTTTGGCTCTACGAGCCATCCCGTAATGTCACATACTGCCTTCGGTGCTATTACTGGTGCCCTTGGAGTCCATAGCACCACCTCCACAGTCATCGGCACCCATACTACCGGCTGTTATTCCGCCGGTAACACTATTAAAGTCCAAGTTGTACTATAAAGGAATTAAAAAGCGAAATAAAGTAGAAATAATCCTTAATGTAAGGAAACATTTTTTATTTTTAAAAAAGTTTATGTTTAATAAAAACACACCCGCATTTAAAAATCAGGAATTAAAAACAAACATTTCATTCCAAAAAAATAAATCATCGTGCGATTTAAAAAAATATAGATATATAAAAAAGGATAACAAAGTGCAAAAGTTTGAAAGAAAGTATTGATAAAAATTATTTCGTTTGGAAAAAAAATAATGAAAAATAAAGATATGATCATTATGATCAAGCTAGCGATAAAATTATAAAATAAATAAATTACTAATTTAGTTTTAAAAAATTTTTCAAAAATCAAAAATTTGTTTTATATTAACATTTATAATAATAAAAAAAAGTATAACATATTAAGTACTTTTATTAATCATATAACTTACCTTGGTAGCGCATTCTAGGCACTTTGTCACAACACTATTGATAACGCACATTAAATTTTTAGTTTCCCTGATAACATGATCAACTTTCACATAAGTAGCTGATGGACCAACTGTGTGATCCTTAACAGTGAATTGAAGTGATTGTACAAATGTCGGTACACGGTCTAATACGTTAAGTAAATCCTTTTTATGGGGACTTGCAGGAACCTACCAAATTAATATGAAACGTAATTATTTTATCTATATAGAATATCTACACATAATTCTAATTTAGATTGGATATTTATAAAATACCTGATAAGAGAATTGTCTTAAAATCTTATACAAACGATTTGCTTCTTCAGCAAAATATTCTGCTTGAGTAAAAAGATCTTGTGTGGTTTTTAGAGAACCATTACCCTTTGTAAATTGATACATTAAAAACGCCATGGCCGAAAGATTTTTTGCTCTTTTTATTATATCATTATCACATAATTCCTCATTCCATCTTGGTTGTAGATCTCTTTTCACACTTTCTGTTTCCAAATCCAGTTCTTTGCCACTTTCAGGTAAATCATTTTGAAAGTTTACAGTTTTTGTAGGTTTAACTTCGGCTAAGGAATTCTTTAAGAAACAAATATAGTTATATTTTTAAGATTTTCAATTTTTCATACATTTAAACTTAAGTTATGCATTAAATTATTGTTAGTATTAACTCAGCTACAATTCAAGCTTACATTTAATTCTACTTTAATATTAAAGTAGAATTAAATTAAATTGGTTTCAAAAATTATGTTAAGATATGATAACATACCGTTCCCACAGATAGATATTTTAAATCATGATCGTTTATGTCGGTCGTTGATTCCAATATCTTTTTCGACACTTGTGTGACTTCTGATACCAACCATGTCCACATCTCCACAAAGGCATCGAAATTTTCACTAGCAACATTGCTTAAGGGAAATTTAGTTAGTATTTTGGCAGCTAATATCACTTGCGGTCCATAAATTCTCAAATTAATCGAAACATGACTGGCCTGCTCCTTTAAAGCATCCTGGACAGCGATGTGTCTCAATAGTTTACATACTTCTAATATATGATCACAATGTTCATGAAATTCATTAACTTGCTGAGTAAAATGTGGTAAATTTTGTTGAGAAATGGCAACATTTAAATTATTCACCAGGTCCGTAGACACTTTAAGAGCCTTAAACATTTCACGAGATTGTTCAACAGCCGAATGAATTAGTTGTTCCGAAAGAGTTTTTACGGTTGCTAACACAGTGTCAATATATTCATCTTGAAAATGATCTTTGGCATATGGTTGTTGTTCTCCCTGTTTAGCCACAACATTTCGTAAATATTTGTTGAGCTCCCTGGTACAATGGTCGCAATATATCAAAATATTTTCACGCATTTCGTGACTTGTATAAGGAGAATCTGTAAAATCATGTATGTTTTCCAATATACGATCGAAAGATATTAAAATCTTTTCAATCAAGTCACCACACACACAATCAGGACTGATTGTTTTGTACTTGGGACTGTTGCTACTGCTACTACTTGAATAATGATCCAAACCATAGCATTCGTTCAACAATCTTTCGCCTTCAGGTAAACCACCCGAATCGTATAATTTTTTGCTTTTATTATCTAAAGCCCAACGTTTCTCCATAGACTTCTTCCTGTATACACTGTGGTTGAGTTTAGAGTTGAAATAAGGATCATTATGTTTAGTTTTATAGCGGCAACATTGCATCAAATAGGTGAAATGTTGTATGGTGGCATGTATAGTCCCACGTTCATCGTTGTTATAATAAGAGTAATGTTGCTTAGATGAGTGCCATTCAGATTCTAATATTGCATCCTTTATAATAAAATGTATATGATCCATACCACGTCTTATTTGACAAAATACCGTATTGCGATTTTCTCTAGCTATAACACAATTATAATGGACCATACATACTTTAGAAGATGTTATCAATACTTTTACTGAATGATCCAATACTTGTCTAGCCGATAGTATCTCAGAACGTCTTCTTTCCTCTTTTAAACTGTTGTTAACCACGTTTGATGTCAAACAAGTCATCTCGACCATTTCTGTGCCAAAAGCAGAAAATGCTTGCACAAATTTAGTAAAATTCATAACGCACTCCAGATTTTGGGGACATTTACTATCTTTGTATTTAAAACTAAATAATTGCTTAACAACGATTATATCCACCAATAGCAAAACTCTTGTTATAGATGTTAACAAAGACCGTGAGGCCAATATAATGGCTGTATGATCTATAAATGTTTTTGGTACTCCTACAGCCAAACTACTGGCTTCATTTATTAAATCTCCAGACATGCATAATTGTTCAATTGATTTTCCTACACAAAACATATAAATATAATATAAAGTGTTGCTTGTGATACGACTTGTATTACTTACCAGTATCTCTAGCATCTTTACAGCAATCAAACATATCAGCTTTGATATCTTGAAAACCTTCAGCAATTATTTCTCCTATGGTCACTAAACGATCAACAGCCATATTAATGGCTTGACCTACACGTTTACATGTCACTAATTTCTGTTCACCGCTAGTTAAATCTAAATGCCGTTGCGGTGCTAACTGAAATTTTAAATATAAAACAGTAAATTATTATTATTATTATTATTATTATTATTTGTCATGTAATATTTACTTACCGGCTCTAAATTATTTGCAGATATCATTTTTAGTTTATTTTTCCCCTCTTTGCTTTCGTAAATTTCAGTTTAATATAACGAATCAATTGCTTATTTTATTTTTATTGCTTTGTGTTAATGTGAAAATATTGCACAAACATAGTACCTACCAATCCTTCAATATATTCTCTCCAACTATACTTCGAAATTAGAATATGTAATAAAAACACAATAAGAATTTGTAATAGAGTTAATGTGGATTATAACAGTGATAAGTATGATCTGTTGTATTCATAATTATCGGAGTCGTATTAATCGAAATGAAGAGAAAGAGATAATAAATTAAAATTTCTACTTGTCTATTTACAAAGTCCAATGTAGGACAAGTCTTGTTCTTTACGCTTTTAAATTGCATTTGATTTTTATTAACTTCGAGCAATCATAACAATTTACATAAATTTTCATGTCAAATATCAAAGTTACATTTAGTACATTTCACAAACATGTTAAATGTGAATACAGTGGTTTCCCGGTTAAACGAATTGTATAATGTCAGACCTATCTATACGTTTTAAATCACATTTTTGGAGAAATTTGTTATATCGAGTATCAATAATTATTGTAATATAAGGTACTCAATACAAAAACTTTGTCCGTATGTAAAATCTCGAATTCGTTAAACCGAGAAAGCACTGTATGTAGAAATATGTTAGTACGTAAATATGTTATTAAACTTATATACATATATAACTACAAAATAATTCGATTTAAAATCCAATTCAACTTTATTTAGTTAGTAACTACACATACGTAGCCTATCATCACCATCTTCAAGGTTATTACAGTCCATAAACATTCATATAGTAGAAAATATTATTTTACAAGTTATTATTTCTCTTTTTGCAATACACACTCTCGTGTACGAATATCTTAAATACGTAGTTTTATAATCTAATAGCCTTTTCAAAGGCCATTTCATCTTAATTTTAAATTCTATTTATTTGCTCTTCAAAGAAAAAATATAAAATAATATCAAGTGGGATAAGTTTTAAAATTCTCTTTCTATATATTCTAAAAATAGGATGTTATCGATTGTTAAGCGTCATTTGTAATATTCATTAAATTTTAATACTTTAAAAGCGATTAAAGTTTGTTCAACTATCACATAATCACTTTGTTTGTATGAAATATTTTCAGTGGTAGAGCCTTTTTAGTTGAGGCCTTTTACAATTTCTGACAATGTTTTGTTATAACCTTGTGGACAAATAGCGACGTAAGAACAAATTACAAATACACTTGAGTTTTTAAACACATACAAATTAAATATTTATTGAAAACCATTAGAAATATTCATACAAACTTATATTTATGGGAAAATATAACACTTGTAATTGTATTGAAATTACTACATATATACAATTTATGACAAATTAATTACAATATCCCACACTCACACTGACACACTGTCGCTCACTCAAAAATTCAATATAAATTTTTTATATTTTTCAACGTCCTTGCTTGTACATTGTTTAATTTACATTATTTTTTATATTTCACTGATTTTTTTTAAATTATTTCACAGACATTTTCCAAAACAATTTTTTCCATAACCCCCAAAAACAAAATCTCTACCACAACATTTTTTTTTTTTTTGGTAATATTCTTAGGGGGACAGACAAATACACAAAATATGATTTAAAATTTGAAGATTTCCTTTTGTCATTCTTATTTTTTTATTTTTAACAACAGATCAAAAAATATTTAAAATATTTACACTTAATTCGATTTATTAACGAACATTTATTTAATTTATGTTTTAGAAATACATAAACAATTTTTTTCTTAAATTATAATATTTATTTCCTTTACAATTTTTATATGCTCCAGGTAAGCAAGTGCTCAACAAAAGAGTCACTGTTTAAGGCATGCGCACTATGCCTGTAAATTTAAAAATTTATCGATACATTTATTTACAGCTATTTGTTGCAACTGTAATCGAATATGTTTGCTTGAACTAAAATAAATTAAAACATTCGTTTATTTTAGAAATTTAACGGATATTTTATTTTCTTAATTTGTTTATCAAATAATCCTAAAATAAACATCATGGATGGAAATGGACAATATTTTGTGATATGTGATAAAATATAACTATATAAAAAGCAGATAGGACGCTAAATATTTACGGTTAGATACTTTGTTTATACATAAATTTTGCTTTTACAACATGTATCTTATAAATGAAGATAATATAAGTTATTTCATATAATGAGATGAAATTTCACTTCAATTCTGTACAATTTATTAGAAATCGTTATTATAAACATATGCTAAGTTATAAAAAAGTAAAACTCATAAAATGAGAAAAATGATATTTCAAATTAATAAAAACGTTTTTCTATATTAAATTTCAGTCAATAGTTTATATTTTTTTGGCAACTAAATATCGTTAATAACTTGCTTCTGAAACCTGGATATAAAAAATCTACATTTTAATTGGGCGGATACTGCTGTAAGATCTTTTAAATTATTCTTGCCAAGTCATATATTGCATTTTTTAATTGAATCTAGTTTGCAAGATTTTTTTTTATGACAATTTAATCAAATCTCATAAATTGATATCAACAAGAAATGAATAATTTTTATTAATAATTTGTTGTTATTGTAATATTCAGGATTTATGTACAAATTGTTGGCAAAAAATGAGAAAACAATTTAAGTAAACACGTCGTAACAAACAGTTAATGTTGATGTAATGTACAATTTCCCCCCTGGTTTTTACTGTTATTTAAGTCAAGGACAAAATATTTATATCTTTAATTTTTACTACTGATTATATGTAATATTAGTTTCAAAAGTGTCATAATGCGTATTAAACTAAACACATTCATTGTTTTATTGTAGCACCCAAACAAATGGCACTGCCCAGAATGTATGAAATTTTTCACACTTACACCCTACAAATAGTTAAATGTCATACTTAACATAAATTGCAATTAGATGTAATACATTAAAATAACTAAAAAAATATATATTTATGTTTAAATTTATTTTTAAAAGCTTTATAAGAAAATATTTAAAATTCATAGCTAATGTCAAAACATATTTATATATATAGATTTTCGGTTGAATGTCAAAGTGTAATATTATTTATGTCCTTTGTGTAGCATCTTGTGAAAAATTTTATTTCTACCCCTAATTTTTGTAAACGCCCACATTTTATGTGAAGTTGATTTTCTTTCTTTCACTTTTTTATTGTTTATTTTTATTGTTGTTTTATCAAATTACTCGCTTTAAAGCGAGAGTTGTATTGTAATATGAGTATTAATTGCATCCTTCAGATATAATAAAGCTAATAAAGTTATTTTTCAAATTCTATTGTAGATTTATTGTTTGTAAATTTTTGCTAAATATTTAATAAAAAAAATTAATAACAAAATATTTATATATTAATTAAATAATATCTAAATAAATTAAAATAAAACAAAAATAAAAATTTCATTATAATAAAATGGAATATTCTATAAAAAATTTTGTGATTTCGGAAAATCTTAAAGACTCGGCAAAAACGTTTTATAGTTCTAATTGTATCGGTAGAGATCTTTTAACCAGCTATGATTTGGTAATGGACCATTTTAAAAATTGTCACAACCATACACCACTTCACAGCTCTAGGACAGTAGTTAATGATGTTACTCATACGCCCGTGATATATGAAAATCAAGAGGAATCAGATATATATTTTAATTTTAATACAAATACTAATACGATAAGCAATCAGTTTTCAGGTATGTACACAAAAACAAAAAAGAAAAAAACTTTATATTTTAATCTTCATTAATTATAACAAACACACTCACTCAAACATAGAAATAAAATACAAAGTAACAAGAGTAAAAATTAATTAATCTTATGAATATTGTTATCTTATTATCCCCCTGTTGTTTCTAATATGAGCTGCTAAACCAGAAATAACATTAACACTTATTTTCACATCCTTCTTCAATACAATCAACCCAACCAACCACACAAACATACAATAAATACATTGAACATTAAACATTAACAACATAGACAACAACTTCAATGAATGTCTACTAAACGCTAGACATTCGAATCGTTCGTCTGGTAAAATCTTCAAATTTTATTTAACCAGATGTTCTTGATGGGCGTCCGTCCTTCTGGTTTTTGTTTTTTAGTTTGGTGATTATACGCACATTCATACTATAAGTATACACTCGGAACACTTAAGTAAATTGGCTGGTTGATTGTTTTGTTTGTTTGCTTGTTTGTTTGATTATATAAACATGAGCAGTAACACGCTTATGACACGCTTATTCCTTCCGACAATAACAACATATCAAACCAACAACAAAAATAAAAGAAAAGGCATACGCAAAAATTTTACTTTCTGACTTTACAAAAAGGGGGAGGAAATGAAAATTGAATAATTTGAAAAATTATTCAGTGGGATAAAAATGTCAAATTGTTTGTTTGTTAGTCAGTTAGTTAGATAGATAGACAGCTTCCCATTCCTCAATTAATAATAATCAAATATTTTCTTTGAAATTTTTTGTTATCTTTCATTGGAATCTGACAGTTTATGATTATATTTTTTTAATTTCGTTTTCGCAGAGATTAACAACTAAATTTGTGTTTTTTTTATAAAATTAAAATTTTAAATTAAGCTTACAAGATTACAACCAATTTTGCAAACCCTAAAGTATGTTCCTAAATTAAGAACTATTTGAAATTAATCCCATTCTGAAATGATAAACGTTTGTGTCGTTCTCAATAAAAGTGTAATTAATTATTAAATTGAGAAATGCTATTAAAATCAAATTGTATTAAATT
>JACGTJ010005850.1:34416-70416 GCA_014858695.1 Chrysomya rufifacies | reverse complement strand
GTAGAATGTCCAGAAAGGGTAGTTTAAGATAAAACGTCTTCTAATGAATAAAAACGTACAAAAATCTTTAGTAAACTTATTTCATTTCGTCATTACTCATTTTTTTTTTTTTTTTTTTTTTGTAACCAATGAACACTTTTGAACTCTATTAGATATTTACATGAGAGTTTGAAAATACGAGAGAATAACTAACATTGAAAATTGAACTCTCTTCTAATCCATGTTTACAAGCAGCAACAACAAGATCAGAAAAAACAAACCAACACCTCTAACAAAGCGTGCGTAAAAAGCTACTAACCACATGAACCATTTACAAACAAATGCTATGTGAACGTAAATACATTGTTGCTTATTAAGAATAACATCGTCCATGACAGCAACAACAACAATAAAATAAACAGCAATAAAATCTAAAAAGCTGCAGCGAATATAAAATGTTGGTAAGAAATAAATGAACGGCACCATTTAAATAACAAATATAAAACTAAATAAAATAAGTTTTGTGTTTTGGTACTATTTTAAAAAATATGTACCACATTCATACTCATATATTTGTATATTATACATACATATATCACATATATACCACAAACATACACTGAAACAACAATCGCACAAATTTCAATATTCATTTCAATTAGATTTCAGTTTGTTTAGTTTAGATTTGGTTGAATGTTGCTGTTACTCTTTCTGTTGCTGCTGCTAGTTGTTACTATTGCTGCTGTTATTGTTGTTGTTGTTGCTTTATATTTCGCTGGCTTTTGTTGCTGCTGTTTTATGGTTCATTACAAATGCTGGTTGCTAGAGAAAAAAGTAAAGGTATAAAAGGTAACGTACTCCCGTCTAACGGCTCAATCATACACTGACTGTAACTGTGTGAAAACGTTTTACATTTAAGTAAAGTGATTTTAGTGATTTATTTAAATTTTGGAATTAACCGATAACGATTGATCTTCTAATAATTCAAATTAATAAATTTTGTAAATATTTTATAAAAAAAAATAAAGTGCAAACTATTGGAAAATATAGAATACTATTATAAAGACGTCGAAAGTGTTTATGAAATAAATTTATTAAAACTAGTTGCTTAATTTGAATAATTCGTATTTAACAAAAATTAAACACCTTGGGTGAGACCCACAAGTGACATCCTGTGAATTACTGAAATTAAGTTCAAATCCAACTGCAACTGCACAAACGATTTGATTTATTTAAACGTTCCTGTTAATACATACATTCAGTTAAACGTGATCGAATGTCAATAATTCTTGCTGCTACAGGCCTTTAACAGACTGACAGCAAGGCACACAGGCAGACATACAAATAGAGTTTAACAACAACAAAAATCATGGATATGAAGGTGAATAATAATAAAATACTACAAGCGCTCATATAGAACAAAAACAATATTTAACAAAAATCCAAATGATCATAAAAAATACAACTAAAACATGTGTATTGACAAACATAAATGATCAAGTGAATGAAGAATGATGGAATGAAATGAACAAAACAAAAAAATGCATGACTGCAATAAATGAACTTGCCTGATGGTCAAGTCAACTGTTGCATTGCATTTTAAAAAAACTGATATATACACAGTATTTGTTGATGTTTTTGTTGCCGTTGAGTATCCAATGATTTTGGTATACATTCATCCAACCATACATTTATCCATCCATTTATCCATCCATACATCCATCGATCAGTCAGTTAGTCAGTCATTCATTTCAGACTGTAATAGGACTTCAATAGAATATTAATCGTTGTTGATTACATTCACTTGTAGAGTTTTTTTTAGAAATAAAATACATTTTTATAGTTTTTAAATTCACATGCACTTAGATACAATACAACAACAGCACATATTTCTATAGGTTGTACATACATAACTGTATCAACTTCCAAGAATAAAGAGTAAGAACACATGAAAATAAAATGAAATAAGATAATAAATTACCATACGAAACTAAACTTTTACATTTTTTCTTTATCGCATTAGAATAAGTTTATAACGGTTAAACGTTCCAATAACAACATACACATACACGTTAAACATACAATATTTTTCTTGACAGATTTACGGCTACGCAATAAAATGCAATCGTATTATTTGTTTAGTTTTACTGAAACTGAAAACTTTCCTTTAACAGCGATTTAAATAATATTAGAAACGTAAATCTCGTTTTAAAATTTAAAGTAGTAGAAGAAGGATGTTATGAAAATCATAACTTTGCACAGAGCCAAGTCTCTATTAGTTTTTGCAGTCACTAATTTGCAAAGTTTAAAATTGTTGAACGAGAACTGAAATAGAACCTAACTTAAACCGAATTAGAACTAAACAAGAACTATACTACAACTGAATTAGAACTATACTTGAAATGAACTAGAACTGAACTAGAACTCAAGTGGAACTAAACTAAAACTGAACTAGAACAAAATGAGTAGAACCTTTTGTCATATAACAAAATGATGACAGAAATGGAGAAAGTAAGGAAGAGAATTGAAAGAATTATATTCGAATTGGTGGAATCTTAGAAATCCCCAATTTATGTGTATTTGGTAATTAAACATTTCCAATTTTTTTACTCTCCAATATATATTTTATTATATATTCCACTTAATCTTTTAAAAGAGTTAACATTTTTAATGAAAGTGATTGTGGACGGATCTTAAGTATATTAAGCTTTAAAACTAAAACTGACATCTAACCGACATAGACAGCTGCAAACGACATGAATTCTTCACTGCAATTAAAAACACTTTCATTTTCCTTAACCAACTCCAAGCAACAATAACAAAAAAAATACAAATTTTAAGTTTAAATAATTGTGTAAACACTTTAATACTGACCTAAATATTTCAAATTTCAAGCTCACTTGAAAATTGTCAAAAATGTTTATTAAAGATTTAGTTACTTCAGGCGAAACAAATTTCTTAAATAAATAGAAATTCCTAACAAATGCAAATAATTATTAAAAAAGTTATTTAAAATTTTTAAAAAATTTACAACCGGAATTGTTTTAATTTTAAATTATTTTATTAATTTTTATTCATGTTAAAATAATAAAATACTAAGTTCCGCTTAGAATTATTTTAATTGCACTATTTCTATTTTGTCTTTTTATTTAAGAGCTCAAATATAAAGTTCTAATTAATAAAAAAAACAATTGAAAGAATGTATGTGTTGTTTCCAATGTATTGATACAAAAAACGTTAGTTAGATTTTCTTATTATTCTTGCAATTTTTGAATGTAGGTACTTATGAGTGGATTTTTAATCTAAGTGAGATTTTATTTCAAATCAATTTAATTGTCTCTTATTATCAAAAGTTAATACAGTGAAGAGCAAAACTTTAGTATAAATTATAAAATTTGAATAATAAAGATTTTGTTAAACTGTAAAAAAATAAAACATTAGAGCTTGAATGCACACTTTGTCTTTAAAGATCCTAATTTTTATTATTACCAAAGTTTTTTCCATTCAACGAATTATATATACAGTGTCGTAATATGGGATACAAAATATGTTCGTTTAATCGTTTAATAGATTTCATTGAACCAATTATTCGTTAAAACTGGAAAACTGGTAATATAAACCAAAATCTTAATCAGGCATTAAATTTTTTCACTATGATCATGATTCAATGTTATGTCTATCGGATTTAGATTTCCCCCACATCCTACATGTTCAATTAAGAATCTGAATTTATAGTGAATAGTAGAGTTTTTTCTTTTCCCGGTGTTTTTGCGCTCATGGAAAATCGTTTCTTAACATTCCACGGTATTACCGCTAAACAAATTTGTGGCAAAATTTTAATCTACACTGTTCATTTATAAAATTGACATGATCACGAAAACATAGAACATTTCATTTAAACAATGTGTAAAACAACACCCAATGAACTGGGAGTTGCCACTGATACCATTATTTTGTACTATAAATATATAACAAGATTAACTGGTTATAAACTTAAAGGAGACAGTATTCATAATAACTCAATATACAAACATATATTAATATTGTATAAATTTAATTATTTCATAATTTTTTTATTATTTTCTTAACAATACATATTTATTATTTATTGAGTTTGATTCATTATTTAGAATGAAATAATGAATTAAACTCAAACACACATAATTATTTTTTTTTATCAAATTTGATCGATTGATTCAGTTCATTAGATGAAAATATGAAAAAAAAAATAATTAATTGGATTTGTATTTATTTCATTTGTCACCCTAAGTTGTCAAAGATTTTGTTAAGATTTTTTCAATTTCAATTTTACATGTCAATCAAAAATGTTCTTTTTTGTAATAAAAAGGTTGGAAACAATATTGATAGAGTTAATAAATAAATTTTTAATATTATTATGTATTAATTAATGAGCTTAAAGTTGGTACTTCCGTCTTTTTGTAAAAAAACTAAAAATTATCCACAGTTAAAATAGCTAAATGATAAAAATAAAAAAAATTGTAGGTATGTATGTAAAGTTTATTTTTCAATTTCATAATCATTAATAAGAAATCGAATACATCGGTAATATAAACTTTTAAGTACACTTTAAATAGGGTACTCAATTCGACATATGTTGGCTGTTGCAAAAACGTTTTTTTACACCCCTAAGAGGATCATCACATGACAGTTAGGCCTTTAAACTGTAGCAAGCTCTGGAAAAAATGCTACAAAAGTTATTGCCCGGGAAATGTGTGATAATAGAGAAATTCTAAGTTTTTCAATCAAATCGTAGTTTTAAAGTAACTTATTTATAAGCAATTTTATGTTTTTCAAGAAAAAAAATTTAATTTTATTTAGAAATTTGTTAGATCCTAGATTTTCTTATTTTTGTTCTATATCTTCACATAAAAATGGACTTTTCTCAAAAGCAATATATAATATTTAATTTTTTTTTTAAACTGGAGAATAGTATTTGAAAATCATTTCTTTCTGTTTTTGATATTTTCAATCCAACAATGTTAAAGTTACAAAAAATGTTATACACTTTAATTTTATAAAATAGGCTCAAAAAATTAAGAAGTTCTTGTATAGAATGAAATTTTTTGTTTTCTAGTATTATTCATTCAATTATTTAACCAAAAATAATAATTCATCTTATATCTATATATGTATGTTTATTAAATTATTTCTAAGCATTTAATTGAATATCGCCACACCCACATTAATTTAACGCAACAAAATGATCAAGATTTAATTGTATGGTAAAATAAGATTAAATACAACACAAATATCTGCATTTCTTTCATTAGACAAATTAACTACATTTAAGCGTGAAGGTCTTTCAATCAGAGACTATTTACTTAACATTGTCATATTACAATGCGTGTTTGTAAAAATAGAAAAATTCCTAATTAGAAACACTCCCAATATTCCAAGTATTTACCATAAAACTACAATAAACTACAATTAGATAGAAAACTTTCCTTGCGTAAACCTGGAAAAGCATGCATAAAATTAATCTAGGAATGTTTTCAATAGAAATTTGCTGAGACTTAGAACACAATCGTGATTGTAATTTTTAATTTATTAAAACTAATAATATTTCATATTTTATAGCTAATAATTATGGTCGCCATAATGGTGGCAATTGCCAATTGTGAGGGAAAAGCAGCTTTGCGTCGTAAACCTAAAGTTTATAATGCCTTGATAACAACAGATGAAGATTTGGTGCAAAGTAGAGCTTATCCGGTTATACAGCCTACAATACATGAGTCAGGTATTGCTCATTATGGTCCTTTGGGTCCCTTCAGTCCTTATGGTGTTTACAATCCACATGTTGTAAGACTTGCTCAACCTATAGCTCCAGCATTAACACCGAAGGAACAGGTAAGTTTTAAATATAATTTAAATATACTTTTAATTTTATTAAAGCATTTTGTATTTTTTAGCTGCCTTATCCATTACCACCTGGTCAAATTCCTCCTCAACTTATGCGCCAACCCTTAATGCCCCAACCTTTGGCTGGTTATCCTCTACCTCAAAATCCTCCAACTGCACCAGCTGCTGAAAAGGTACCAACAGCATCTTTACCACCTACAGGTTTGGAAGAAAAGCTTCCTGCTACAGTACAACCACCAACTTTGGCACCTTCGGAAACACCCAAAGAACCCTCCAAAATGCCTTCCGAACAATTACCCATACCTCTTAATCAATATGGTTTACCGCCATCTTTAATACCTCTAAGACAACCACAACCCTATCCACCACATCCCTATCCATATCCCCAACCAAATGGTCTGCCACCATTCCATTTGCCTCCATACAGATTTAATCCAATTTCTCCTTTGTATTACAATACCTTGCCAAGTTTAAGACAACAATTTTTACCCCCTTACGATTATCTGCCTACAGGACCCCAATTTCCATTAAGCAACACAATACCCACAGATAAAACATATCCTTCACCCCAGACTCCCAACCAACCGCTTCCACCAGTCACTGCCCCTCCTACCCCTGCAACACCAACTACAGCTGAACAACCAACCGAAAGTTCTGTTCCATCGACGGATTCTCTACCATCAGAACCCAGTTTTGAGAGTATTAAAAATGGTTCAAAAAGCAAAGATAGTAATGTACCAGATGTTCCCCCACCACCAATACCATCAGGAGCTAAAGCTAAACAATCTTAAGTGTTTGGGCCAACATCAAGTTTTATTTTAAATTATTTTTAATGTAATGTATTAGACGAATTTTTCATAAGTTATTTATTACAATTTCTACGTTTATTTGTAATTTTGTATATCGATTCCAAAATGTTCGAATCTTTAAGATTCTTATCACATATTCAAACGATACATAGATATTTTTAAGACAATCACTATTAGATTTTATAAGAATAAAGGAGTGCACTTCAAAATTAAAAATGTTTGCTTAAATATTACGTTTAAAGGTTAGATTTAGATCTTTGAAGAAAATTTTTGAGTTCTTTTAAAAATATAACGAAATATCAAATCGATGAAGGGATTATGTGATTTAACAGTAAAATTATCAAACTTTAAAATTTTTATGATTATGGATATGTTTGGACAACTCAACTAGAACTGAGCTATAATGGAACCAGAATTTTGTTTATGATCGATCTTAATCACATTCCGGGATCCGGCATGTTTGTGGCATTAAATAGAAAAGTATAAAATTGACATGTGTTACTACCTGAAAAAATATTTTCTACTTAAAACAATACAATTATGAATGTGTAGAAATGCATTGTAATCTCTCTACGTGAATATTGTCCATATACAAAAACATAATAAAATACTGAAACAAAAGTCAAAAACCTTTAATGTTTTCACTTTTCAAAGCCCCAGAGGATACATGTGATTTGTTTTTTTTTTTTCTCAATTTCAAACTAAAAAAAAACAGAAAGAAAAATTAAAAATTATATGCAAAAATTGCAACTATTTAATGAAAAATAAATATTGCTCATCATCAACATAATACTTTCGCTTTCATCCACAAAACTCTTCTCAACGTTTCCATTAATTCAAGTGCAAATATAGAAATCCAGGCACAGTCAGTGACTGCCATCCCCATGGGATTAAACACATGGTGATTAATCAATAAAATAATATTTTATTCTGAATGCAACAAGAATATATAAAAGCAGAACATTTTCTAAAAATCAACTGCAGTCGAAATTTGTACTTTTAAGTGAAATGAAACTGAATTTAAAATTTATTGCCATAATCGGCATATTATTGCTGGTATTTATTTGTGGTATGTAGATAAACTAGATGTAATAAAATAAGATCGTGTTGAAGATTATAACAAGAAAAAATTGTTTTTAGCTTGCCAAGCGGGTACTTTTAAGCCATTTGTGCGTAGCCGTTACAGTTTACGTTGGCGTAAAACTACTGAAATGCCTAAAGTTTGGGATTCTACAACTTCTTCAGTAATTAAAGAGGATATAGATAAAAGTTCTGTTAAACCCTTTGAAGGTTCTGAAATATTTAAAGGTCACTCTATACAATTAACAACAACAAATCCACCCTTATTAAAGACATCTACACATTCCAACGACTACGATTATTACAACAACGAACTTGAAGAAACAGATCATAAAAATTAAAATTATCAAATTATTTTTAGCGCTTAAATTCTATACATATACATCTGTTCATATTAGGCAAAATTAAATTTTTTAGGTTGAAATTATCAACATAAAATAATTTTATAATTTTGATTAATTATGAACGGGTCATTATTTTTATAAAACTGATAATATATTTAGAATAAATATTAATGCGAATCGATATCAAAGCAAAAAATCAATTATAATAAATATATCTCTATACATTCTTCATTTAAAGCATTAATATTGTTAATTAAAATAATAATGTTTATTTAAAAAGTTTTTATTATTTCATTACATTTATATAAATATTATTACAGTAATAAATAAACCTGATTTTATATATTTCTTTTTTTCAATATTCAAACTTAAACACTGAAAAGTGAAAACGACGTTTTATATACGGTGATTTTTGAAACACAAAAATGAGTTTGATTGTATGAATATTATATCATATTTTGGTATGAATGAAGTTTTTGAAGACAGTTCCCAACTAGTAATTTAAATAGCTACTTTGGGACAATACTGATTACATAACCTATAAATATAGGGCTCGAATATATGAAACCTTCGAATAAAATTGGTATCCGAAAGTTATTGAGTTTTCTGAATTAGTTTTATAAATATAAAATTGTTCTTGCATAATGTACGAATAATTGGGGGAAAATATATATATTACTTCATATATTCCTTTCAATTATTTTTTAAATTTTTTGCTTTTGTGCATTTAAAATCTTCATTTTAATTCAAACTCCAGAGCATTTTAATTCAAACATTTATCGTAATCGCCCTGTATTTTTTTATCAGAAAAATTAACCAATATGGCAACTTCGTTAAACACAATCAGCTGGTATAATAAAGCAATTCTATGAAAAATAATAACTCAGATATTTTAAACATATTTATAAAAAATAATTATAATGCAAAACGGATTAATATTAAGAAATCTTTGCAAAGTTTCAAAATGTTCAAATCATAGATTATTCTTTAATGCAACAGCTAATAATAACTCAACTCTTTGGCATCCCTCCGCCAACATACTACAAACACACGAGTAAGAGATACACAATTTTTTTTTTTGTTGAAAAAGCTTTTAATACACGATTTTTAAAAGCATTTTCATGTTCTATTGTTGTTTAAAGTTGCAGTCTTAGATTAAAATCGTTTGAGAGTACAAGATTTGTGGGACAAGCAGTTACCAACAGACGATTCACAACAACAGGAGGGTTAAAACAGCAAATCAGTGCCAAAAAGAAAATGGTAAGTAAATAAATGGATACATACATATTATGGGGATTAATATGTATTTCAATAAAAAATAAATCCTAAACACTTGTTGAGTCATTTTTTTTTCCAAATTATAATTTAATACTTTCAAAATTATTTGACCTTAAGGTCATTTTATGTTGCTGATAAGATTTTAAAAATCTTACAAAAAAGTGAAAGTATCTAAAAAAATTTCAAACAACTACAATAAGTTTCAATGCCTTAAGTACATTAACACATAATCGGTAACAAAAAACAATTCAAATTAAAAGTTAAATTCGTATATGAACCGGTTTAATTAATTGAGAATTGTTGTAAATTTGTTGAGAACAAGAAGTTCATTGCATCAAAGTTGTTTGTATTAAATTATTTTGTATATATTTTCTCTTTTTTATAGACTAAACTTACCGAACAAGAACGTGCTGAAGTCTTACAGCCTCTTTTGGATGCTGGCTGGTCCATGGTTAACGGACGTGATGCTATTTATAAGGAATATTTGTTTAAGGATTTCAATCAATCATTTAGTTTTATGTCTGGCGTAGCCTTGTTGGCCGAAAAAATGAATCATCATCCAGAATGGTTTAATGTTTATAATAAAGTTCAAGTAACTATGTCTACCCATGATGTCGGCGGTCTTAGTGCTAAAGATATTCGCATGGCCAAATATATGGAAGAACAAGCAAAACGTTTTCTTTAACTTTACAAACTTTGTAATATTGCTTTTGTTAGAAATAAAGACGTGTTGTTAGCTTAAATTAGTTTTAATAATAGCCATAACAGGAGGCAAAAGATTAATATGGAGCACTTAAATTATGTTAGATTATTGACGGATTTACTAAGAATTTCATAATCTGCCTTTTCTAACACATCTGGTGAGGAATCGTCTAATGTGTAGCCAATAGCCTTGAAAAAGGCTTGAGCATTTGTGTTATTTTTAAGTACGGTTAAGACTACTTTTTCCATTTTCCAATGCTTTGCGCATTGTTCTAAAGCCATCATCATATGTTTACCTAAACCTTGTCTTTGGGCAGAGGGTTCAATTTGCATTTCATAGCTAGAGAAGAGTAAAAACAAAAAGTTTAACAACGATAAAAATTCTTAATCAATAGCACATATATTTACCAGTATAACACACTGTTACCATAATCCATATCAAACCGGAACATTGAATATGCCACAGGTGTTTTTTTAGCATCAACTGCTACCAAATATCTAGCCCAGGATTTATTCAAATCACTTTGTTTTACTTTAGGTTGCCAACCCATACTTAATTCTTTATAAAATGGAGAAACATTACGTTCTGCTAATTTGAATGCCCATTTTAATGTCTTTGCATCCATATCATTTTTAGCACGACTATAAAGAGTAAATTCCGTGATATTACATTTGTAGATGAGAACATCTGCCAAGGATTCAAAGGGATTTTTTGCACGGTTTGCACTTTCAATATTACGATGTTGATTAGCAGCACTATTTACAGATGAATTTGTCATTTTTTATAATAAAAATTTAATCTTTGCACTTTTAAAACAAATTTAATTATTTATTTTCTTTTTGTTGGTCACGCAAATAATAAACACAAAAAATACGCGAATTTCACTACAAGAACAACAAATGAAGGCGGTAAAACATCGTTTACTCATAGTTGTATTTTTTACATATACAATGATATGGTAACTCAAACTATAAGTAAGACATTTCAGTTAAAAAGGTTCTGTCTGTGTTTTATATAAAAAATTCACTCTGGCAACTTTATCAAATAACAGTCTTTTCCTAAATGTTGACAATAGCTATAAACAGAAAAGTAGAAATTTATGGGGTAAAAAGTAAATATTTTCTAATTTTCTTTCTACACTGAAATAATAAATTTATAAACTAAATGTTATAATTTGTACACAGTGTCAACAAAAATATGTAGTGTGTTTAAAGTGTTGCCAATTTCAGTAAGCAACACTTTGCACAGCTGATTCATGTTTACATACATACATATTTCATTTTATCAAAACCTTTTTTCTCTCGTACGAGTAAAATTTTTCATAAAAATGTTTAAGAAACCTAAAAACAACAAGAATATTGTTCCACCATCAGCACCAACTCTGGAAGAGGTTTTATCAGACATTGAAACTTTTCAAGTTGATATTGAACAACCTAATATAAACAAATCTACGGAAGTATCAGCCAACACCACCACCGAGGAATGGTGGTCAGTTTTCGAGCAGTTCATAGAAGATTTGAAATGTTTGGAAATGGTGCACAGTGAAATGCAAGGTTTTAAACTTAAAATGGAATCTTTAAAGTTGGAAATTGATACTGAATCCAAACTGTTAAAAAATGAAATTGATCAACAGCAACATTTAATAGACGTGGCACTGGAACAGTGAAATAAACATAAGTTAATTTTTTGTTTGAATTTAATTTTTAAGCATTTTTTCTAATAAAGCAACATTTATATTTTAATTAATTGATAATATATTCAAACTTTAATAATAATTAATAAATAAGATGGTAGTGCACTAATTTTACAGCTTACAATGTAATGTTGTAATTTAACTCTTTATATCAATCACATCGGGTGTATTCATCAATTTTTTTTTTTTTTTGAAAATTTGAATTTTTAACTAAAAACTGATTTTTCGTGAAAAATATAATTTTTAGTGAAAATTTAGTTTTTGATAAAAAATTGAATTTTTAGTCAAAACTTGATTTTTCTTTAGTTATAAAAAGCAAATAATTTTTTAAGAAAATTTAATTTTTTGTAGAAATTTTGGTTATTGTTGAACTATTTTTTGTAACATCTTATTTTTAATTAATAAATTAATTTAAAGAGGAAAATTTAATTTTCTGTAAAAATTTAATTTACAGTAAAAAACTAATTTTTCTTTTATGAAAAATTGATTATGACCCTGCCCTGGGGATAAATTACTGTGATTAATAAATTTAAATTGAATTTACTTTTAGTAAAAATTTAAATTTTTTATTTAAAAAAAATCAGATTTCGTTCAAATTTCAATTTATTTATTAATTTTTTTATTGTTTAAATCTGAACTAATTTTGTAAAAAATTTAAATGAAACAAGTTTAAATTAATGCAATGAACTTTTAATATATTTTTATTGTTGTAGCAATAAATGCATGCGGGAGTAATTTCTTTTTTAATATATTTTTAAGCAACAAAAGCAATAAATACATTTACGCAATTAACTTGTTTTTATTTTTCTTTTACGATTTATTACTCATTAACGAGCATTTTATTTCATGGAATCATTCCATTTAGTCCGACTTGACGGGAACGTATGAAAGGATCAAAGTTGTTAATGGAGAAACCTCCAAGCCAGAAACTGATATTTGACCACTAAAAACAAAAAATAAAAATGTTTAAATATATGATTTAAAAAATTAAAAAAAGAAAACATTTACGTTTTAGTTGTATTGAAATTGTTGCTGACAAGCTTAACATTCATTGTATCTGGGAAACTACCATTGCCCAAGTTAAGAGGTTGATTTACTTCAGTGGGATTGTAGACCACCAAAAAGCCTGGATTGCCAGACTTGATCCTATTTGTTGAAAAAAAATATATGTATATATTGATGAAAATAAATTTGAAAAAAAAAAAACATACAGATTAAAAAATATTAAGGGATGTTTGAGGTTAATGTTAAAGAAGTTTTTCTTACCTTTGTCTAAATGTGAAACCATAAACCATTTAAAGTTAATGATAGCATTTTGTTAAAAGATAAATGAAAGTTTGTTAATGAGTTTTATGTGCGTTATGTATAAAATATATCGTTAAACATTATGAGTTAGTAATAAACATGTAAAATTGTGTAAATAGAAATGAAAAGTTATAAACTATTATTTACCTAGTGTAAGCAAGTAGTGGATCAACATTCAACACATCAAGTTCACCATGTTGATAGGATGGCGATGAACGGAATTGCTCAACTTGTTCGTAGACTTTGGTACTAATGTTACCATATAATTCAGTATCCACAGGCAATACAGGAGTACCGGGCAATAGAGACAAGAAAGAATATACGGTAAGAGGACTAGCAGAAGTATCTTCAGCCACATCAACAACATTCCATTGAACCCAGTTATCATCAACTCCTTGTCTGATATCATTTAACTCTATGCGTAATTTCTTGTCTTTAGGTTCAGCCAAATTCTTTACAAATTGTCCATAGATAGGAATGTCAATACCCAAATCCTTGCTACTAGTCTTGTAGATTTGTGGACGTATAATATCATCAGCGACCGAAAGGAAAGCATCTTCCGTATGATTTTTAACTACAGCACGATATTCGTCAAGAACGTCTCCCAAACCTTCCTGGAAGGTAGTTTGGCTATGTGTCCAGAAACCATATTGTGTCAGATCATAGTTAATGGTTTCGGCTGGTATCTCATCCTTGAAGTTTTTGGACAATATAAAGAATTTGGTATTCTTCAAACGTATACCATGAACACCCAAATCTAAAGCGTGTTGCAAAACTTCACTCAATTCTTGTTTTACAATACTATCGTTCATATGTAAATCATAGAGGCCTGTGCCGAATTGCGAAAGAACAAAATTACCCGGCATAACTTCATCCCAGGCAGAACCATTTTGTAAAGCCAACCAATTGTTGGGTATCTCAACTTTTTCAATCCAAACAAAGGCCGAACGTTTAGATGCATCTTCCTTAGCTTGTTTCCAAAGTTTTGAATTGTTACGCACATAATTGGCGGTAATATCAAGAATAACACGAACATTTGAATCCTTATAATGATTGACAATATTCTTGATTTTCTCCTCAACCTCGGGTTCACGTATGTTATAAGTGTTTTCCGGTGGCAATTCATAAATAACACCACTGGCTTTCATTTGACTAGCGGCGGCTACACTTTCTTTGCTGACTTCAAAACTGGGGAATTTAGCCAAAATACCACTCTTGTACCAAGGTAAAGGTTCGGGAGCAGCACATTTAGGTGCATCGACAATAATAAGAATTGCTCCTACAAGCATACCCAACCAAACTAACCAGAAACCAACGAAGAAAATCCAACGTAAACGTACCCAAAATGGATCATTGGCATATTTCATAAGTTCCTCTTTAGACATGCCGGTAAAAGCCTATGCAGATAAAAAATATTATTATTATTATATAAATTTTAAATTTATATAAATATTTTCAACAAATATTAAATCAGCAACATGCAAATATTTATAAGTATATAAAATTGATTTTAGCTTTAAAAAATTATATTTTTAAATAATTTTTTTTAATAGATTAAAAAAATATTAACATTATTTTGAAATCATGCTAAAAGTTTTTTTAATATTTGAACTTAAGGTTTTTAACATTAAACTTTAGTGTGAAAAATTAAATATAAATTTATTCTGGTAGGGCCATACCCTACAGAAACATTAACGAAGCATTAATAATTCTAACTTAGATTTCAGGGATATTTAATGACAAACAAAAAAAGGAAAAAATTAAAACTATTAATCCAATATTTTAAATTCCTTTCACAAACCTCTTGTTTATCCTAGACATAAGTTTTTAAATTTAAATAAAATTGTAAATATTTATAATTAATTTAAAAGTTCACATTTTTATTTAATAAAGATAACTTACCTTGCCATTAACTGTACCAATATCGATTTTTGCATCACCATTTTGATGATCACCTTTAATGAACTTGACTTCATCACGTTTTTCGGCCAATTTTTCATTATCTTCAGCACCTAACATCTGTTCATCGGCACCATCATTTACGTTATTTTCTTCTTGTACCATTTTGGTATCACCAGTTGGGGTTTGCTCTTTTAAAGTGTCTACTTTATTATCTGTTGAAGCAACTGTTGTCTGTTCCTCTGTAATAATGTTGATATTTTAATGAATGAATTTTTATTTCAAGACGAAGTAAATTCATACAATTGTAGTAAATTGGCTTATCTTTATTAAGAAAAGTGATTTATTTCTTAAGTAGCTAGCGCTTGAATTCAAAAGTTTTTTTTTATTAACATTATTAAGTTAATTAATATTAAATAAAGCGTTAAATTTGTTTTTATTTAATAAACACGATTTTATTAAATATAATAAAGAATTCTACTGAGAAGTGTTGTTTATTTTGTTATTTAGATAATATAATTTACAATTGAGTTTTTTTGTGTATATCTTAATAAAATAAGAAATCAATTAGAAAAGTAATCTAGGTAAAATTAATTAAAGTTGTATAAGACTATGGAAGTGTGTTTCAATATTATTTAAAAATAAGAATTTTTCCAATTTTTTATGTATTTATATGCAATTTTGCCCAAAAACACATTTGAAATATTGTAAGAATTTGTTAAATTTTAAACAAGTGATTTTGTTGAACTTTGGAGACTAGAGCAATAGAACTAACAAAATATTTGTGTCGTATACCAACAACAATGATTATAAAAATATTTGAACATATTTTTTGTATATTTTAAAGGTAAAAAATTATCATTATAAAAATATATTATTAAATATAAATAAATAAACATACATATATCTTTGATAATCTTTTCTCAGGTTAGCAATAGTGTATTTTACTTAGTGATGTCAGATGGAGAGATTCTTTCCCTTTTTTTCAGGGGCGGGTACAAGAAAATGTGAGAGAGTGATATTTAAATTTTTGTAAAGAATATTTAACTTAAATATAAACATATCAGGAATTTTGACAAATTAACAACTTAATTAAAGTTTTCTCCTATCAGGAGGATTAAAAAAAAATCTTTAATTTGTATGAAAACTTCACAAATAAAAATTATCAAAAGTGCTGGTACATATTTTATATATATTTTTCTGCATATTTGGTTTTCAAGAATCAAAATGTACTTCCACAACTATCAGAAATTCGTGAGAAAAATGCGAATTTAGTTTTAGTGGAATTACTTAAGTTGAAATTTGTAACCGATTTTGGCCAATATTTGGCTAGGTTATTGATATTAATAATAAAATAAATACGAACTCCATTTTTTAAGCTTAATGTTAGAAAATTGGGGTATTAACAGATGTGCTATCTTCAAATATTCCCTGGATATTCAAAAGTTAATATATTAGTTTCTAAAAAATCAATTAATAGAAATGAAAACTGCCACCCTTTGTTTTATGTATGTATACGATATAATACTAATATATACATATGTAATTGTATGTACTTTTGTATTTTTTATATTTATAAACATCTAAACTATAAAATTGTTTTACAATAAAAAATTAATATAATTAATTAATAAAATAATTAAAATAATCTACTCCACAAAAACTTTCATTTCCCAATAAATTTCAATATTAATAATTGTATATAATTGAAAAAATAAGAAGGCTGATGCAATAGATACATGATATTTTAGTATACACACATTTCTGAACTATTGTCGTCTATAATAACAAAAATTCTTTTTATTAAAAAAAAATAATTCCTTTAGAACTATGCCACGTGTGGTTGAGCAGGGGAATTTGCATATGAAATAATATCTACTACTTAAATTTAAAATAAGTTATGTATCTATTATACTGAAAATACACACCCTAATATCCATATATATTTTCTTAAACATCTACTTAAAATAAGTTTAAATTATTACTAATCTCTTTATTTTCATATAAAGATTAATACCAATATTTATTTTCTTACCTTTGTTCTCACTTGCTAATTTTAAGTTCTGATCTTTTAGTTTTCCTGTATCTTCCGAAATGGGTTTATAAACTTCAACTTCTTTCTCAGTCTGATTCTCAGAACAATCTAACGCTCCGCAGTTGCTGACATTCACTTTTCGACTGTTTCTTTTTAGCAGATTCTTCATCTTATTCCCTTTTGATTTTTATATTCGTTCAATTAAAAACAGTAATGCCAATATAAATTTGGCTCTACGAACACTGCGATTTTCAATGCAAATTTGCTTGTAACTTGTATTAACGAATGTTTTAAACTTTAAAAAGAAAAAAGTTTATTTTTTTATTTATTTAATTTGTTGTATTTGATTTATTTAATTTGTTGTATTTGATTTATTTAATTTGTTGTATTTGATAAAAACATATTAATTTACTGATGAGCAGTTTTAGAAATATATTAAAATAAGTTTTGACAAAATCCAATTGAAATTGTATTTCCTTAAAATATCCGAAATTTAAATAAAACCTGAAATCGACTAATTTTGTAAAAAAAAAACGGAAAACGGATTTCAGTTGCGGTTTTAAATATACTGAATTTAATATATATAATTACCGAATATAAATGTGGATAATATTACCACTAGTGTTATATTATATATGTATTCAGTAATTTCGCATTATTACAGATTTAATTTCATAATTTTTAGAAAAAGATTTTTGATAATTATAATCTAAGATTTTAATTAATTAATATCAATGTATTTAATTGTTAAGATATGATTTAACCCCCATTACTTTTTAAAAAAAATATATATCACAAAAACTAAAGTCGTTTATATATTCTAAATGTTAACTATTATATCTTCTTTTTATAAATAAATAGTTTATTTTTAATTTTAAATATTTTTACACGTAAATCCAGTTTATTTTATTTTTTCTTTTTTTTAATTTCAAAACTATTTATTATACAACAACAAAAATTAGATGAAAATTTCACTTTTATAATTTATTTTCTTTTAGTGATATTAAAAACCGGATTATAAAAAAATAAAATGATTAAACAATTATTAATTAAAAAATAACAGAAAACTATTGCAAACCTTAGGCCACTTTGTATAAAATAATTAAATTGTTTAAATAAATTTTTTCTTTTTATAAAAAAAAATAGATTGTTTTCAATATCTGCTGCAGCTCTTCAATAACAATTTTATAATAACAAATATTTCTGTTTAAGCACGTACTTACTTCATGTACGTTCGTTGAGACTAATGCACTTAACCAAACTCGACTAAAGTCATGGCAGCAAATGAATCTAACTATAAATGCTTGATCTGAGCTCAATTTAAAATTAAAACTGCAATTTGCAGACTCAAATAGCAGGTTTGAAGAAATGTACAAAGAAAATAATCATAATATGTGCGGGTATGGTGACTATGTGCAAAAAAGAAAAATAAACGCACATTAACCCATCGAATATTTTGTATCGTTAAAAAATATGTACTTTTGCGTAAATGTGGTAAAAAACTGGTATTATGTAAATTAATTTATATATTTTAAAATATATATCCTTTTAGATGCAAATGTGTGTTAGACCTAACGTTTGTACTGTATTTAAATCAGATGTTTTAAAAATGATTTGTGTGCAATAAATATTTTTAAATCTGGGCGGTTCACTGGTCTAACATACATACACATATGTATATGTATGTAAAATTTAAGGTGAGTCCATTATGTTTTATATGTGCACACATCTCCTTTTGTTGCAGACCTGTTTTGTACATTAATCTTTGAATAAATTAAATAAATAATTTGTTTTGGCAAAAAAAAGAAATTAAAAGGGTCGATTTTGCGTTTACTGGGAATTCAACATATCTCAAAAAAAAGATCTTCAGAAGATACAAAAGAATGTAATCAAGTATTTGGCAAAACTTAAGTTTTTGTACGTTGTTTATTGCAAAGTTTGCCAAATATTCTTTTTTCCAGTACCCTACAATATAATGTGATGATCTATTAGGTTCAAAGAATTATAACTACATAAATACAACCCAAAATTAAACAACGTTTTTCAAAGAAATATCAAATTTATATTGTATTATTTCTTTAATAATTTAACATTTAATTTTTTTATTATTATAAGCTATAACTCAAAAACAATGTAGGGCTTTTAAATAGTCGAAATAATTTTAGCATCTTTAAATTTGTGTTTGTATGTAATATTTGATCAGAATCACAAAGTATTCTTAAATCAGAATGAAAGTTTTTATTACTACATATGTATTTACACATATATATGTATACGCAGATGCGTATTCAAGTCTATATTTTCCAAAACAAACTGTATGATATTAATGAAATATGTATACATAAATTTTGGGAATCTTATAGCCTTTTACCCTAACATTGTATCCACACCTGCTTTATTTAATATAACTTCATGAATCTGCTGAAATAATTTATCTCAAAATTATAATACTGTCCGTAATTTTTATTGTGGTTGTAACTTATGTTCTGGTCTGTTCTGTTCTGTTGTTAGTAACCCTTTCGCTATATTGTTAATGTAATTCTTGGAAAAATCTTCTGATGATGTCATCCAAAGGATGACGAAATATAAGGAAATAAATAATTAAAACTTCAATTACGTTTATTATCTAAAATATTTAATAGAAAATAAAAAGTCTAATAAATCACATACATATACAAACATAACAATTTTGGTTTAAAAATGTTTTTCAAGATAGGACCATTTAAGGGTTTTCCGAAATTATGACTGATACTTAACTAAAAACTTTAAAAATTACCAAATTTTAGTTACGCACTAAAAATGTATACCGAAAGGGTTAATCGTATCTTGTTTTATATTCATAAACTACATACTTTTGTAGAATTCTGTTGAATATTATTTCTTTAAATTTATGTATGTATATTGATTTATTAATTTTTCTTAATAACTGTAACTTATTTAGGGAATTTTATATGAATCCCTATATAAGTTTATTTGATAGCTGCAGTCGTATTAACATTTTGAGTGTTTACAAAAATAAGAATTATTTACTATATTCTTAAATTTAGATCTTTCAGGTTTTGAATTGCAAAAAACATTTGTTATTATTTACGAAAATTCATGTAGAGAAAAGGTTTTCTTAAAGTCGGCATTCGGCCCCACTTTTCTGAATTACTTTTTTAAATTATTTATTGTTAGTTTTTTTAATTTATTTAAATATTGTTTTGCATATAAGTTGTATGCTGATAGCGCAATAACGAACATAAAATTCAAATATTAGATATAAATTAAAACAAAGTAAATTAAGAAATATATTCTGTAAAAAATTACTGAAATTTCTAAGAAATCCTAAAAAACATTATTTCATTTTTTCACGCGTTTATTCTGTTTAAAAAAAAATTAATTTTTGATAATGAAATTAAATTGTAGAACCATCAATTTTGAAATTGATAGTCCTACTCATTTTAAGCTTAACATTAGCATTAATTATTTATAATCAAAATTATCAAGATAAAAATAATTTTATTACTTTCTAATGTATTCGTCGTGCATCTTTGAAATAGTTCGTATTTACACTACACCAATATTACCATTTTAATCTACTAGTAGTAAAATGGGAATCGTACCATTTTGCAAATAAATTGTGTATATGTGTATGTATGAATCTCTCGCTCTCTGTTATCATTTTACCACCATTATGTGCCCCTTTCTCCCCTTTTAAACATAAAATTATACGATAGCAATTGAAATGATTAAAATTAATCAAGAAGAAATACAATAAACTAGTCCACTATAGCAACTCGACACGGAAAAGTTCCAAAATCTAGTGTGTCAGGCAGCTGGTATTAACAAATCAAAACACTTAAGAATTTATTGGTGAGTTAGAATTTACATAAACATTCATTTTATTTGATCTTGTATTTTGAATAAAATTAAATACTTGATTCAATACAGACGTAAAAAGAAATCAACAAATTTTTATTGGATAATCGATAATGTTGCGAAGAAGTGTTTTTTGTGCTGTTAAGCATCAGCAATTATGGCAAAATTATCGTTCCATGTCCTCACTTTTGTGCTCCAAAGCATTAATTGATGGCAATTGGGTGTCGGCCTTGAGCGGAGATACGTTTGAGGTAAAAAATCCTGCAAATGGAAAAGTTATTGGTAGTGTACCTAACATGAACGAAAAGGATGCTCAGTTGGCTATTACAGCTGCCAAAAAAGCTTTCTATTCAGAAGAATGGACTTCGTTGACAGCGAAACAGAGATCCCAATTATTGAAGGTAGAAATTTCAATAAATATTGAAAAGAGCTATTATAAATATAAATACTCTCCTAACAGAACTGGTATCATTTGATTGAAAAACATACACAAGAAATTGCTGAAATTATGACTGCTGAGTCCGGCAAACCCATTATTGAATCTAAGGCTGAAGTTTTCTATGGTAATGCATTCATGGAATGGTTTGCCGAAGAAGCTAGACGTATTTACGGTGAAATTGTCCCAACACCCGTTCCTAACAGGGAATTGATTGTTATGAAACAACCTTTGGGAGTAGCTGCTTTAATTACACCCTGGAATTTCCCATTGGCTATGATCACTCGCAAAGCTGGTGCTGCCTTAGCCGCAGGTAATTATTTCTGAATTTTTAATCTAAAAATACAAAATCAATTATTTTTTTTTTTTTACAAAAAAGGTTGCACGGTTGTTATAAAGCCCGCAGAAGATACTCCATTTACAGCTTTAGCTGTTGCCAAATTGGCGGAAGAAGCAGGTATACCCAAGGGTGTTGTTAATGTAGTTACCTCTAACAAAGCTGCTCCTATTGGTGAACTATTTTGTAAGAGTCCTGATATTCAGGGCATTTCATTTACTGGCTCAACTGAAGTTGGTAGAATCTTATTCCGTCAGTCGGCCGATGGTATTAAGCGTGTTTCCTTAGAATTGGGTGGTAATGCTCCTTTCATTGTCTTTGATTCGGCAAACTTGGAAAAGGCTGTAGATGGTGCTATGGCTTCCAAATTCCGCAACTGTGGTCAAACCTGCGTATCCTCCAATCGTTTTTTCGTACAAGAAGGTATTTATGATAAATTTGTAGCTTCTCTCAAGGAACGTGTACAAGGGCTAAGAATCGGTCCTGGAGATAAAGATACGACACAAGTTGGTCCATTGGTCAATGAAATGCAATTCAATAAAGTTTCTTCTTTCGTGGAAGATGCTCGCAGTAAAAATGCGGAAATTATATGCGGTGGCCAACCATTGAAAGAAGTCGGCGATCTATTTTATGCTCCTACAATTATCACAAATATTCCACCAAAAGCAAAAATTTACACTGAAGAAGTCTTTGGTCCTGTAGTCTCCATTATCAAATTTAAAACAGAAGAAGAGGCTGTAACCAAGGCCAATGAATCTCGTCGTGGTTTAGCTGGTTACTTCTACAGTGAAAATATCCAACAAATATTCCGCGTAGCAAAACGTCTAGAAGTTGGTATGGTTGGCGTTAATGAAGGTCTTATTTCTGCAGCTGAAGCACCATTTGGCGGTATTAAAGAATCGGGTATTGGACGTGAAGGTTCCCATCATGGTATTGATGAGTACACAGAGATCAAATATATTTGCATGGGCAATTTGAAATATAATTAAATAGATTACAAAACTCAAAATGCTCACAGTGCACTTTTTTAGCAGCAGCAGCAACAGGAGCAGCACATCAGTTATAAATTTATGTTAACAAGTCTTCCAATCATTAAATGTTAGTTTTTAATGTCTTATTTGCTTTATAGTTTAAATTTGAAAACTATAATTATTATAATAAAAATATGTTATAGATTTAAATTGCATCCTAAATAAATAAATGAATTAATCAAAATAGTTCCGAATTTTTATTTATCTAGTCCATGAAAAAATCTAAATACTGGCTAATAATTATTACTATTATTTTAAAACGAGTATTTTCAAAATCGTGTTTGTCAATATTCGGTTTCGACTACACTCTAGAAAATAGATTTAAAATCGCTGATACAGTTTAAAAAAACGATGAATGTTAACACTACATTTGTATTCAAATTCTGTAGCATTACTGTATAAAAACGCGGCAACAGAGAAACAAAACAGGAAAATAAATTGTCTCATTGTTTGCAAAAATAATTTCATCACAGTTGTAATAATAAATAAAATAAAAATGAACGATAGTTGTAAGTGTAATTTAAAAATCTTTATTGCTTTATTGAAATAATCGATATTAAATAATATTTTTTTTTTTAATTTTAGACCAAGGAGATTTTAACGCCACTCAGACTACAGAAGGTACTTCAAACGAAAAGAAGGCTGAGGGTATTGTTCCAGTGCTAATAAAACAAGTTCTTAACTCGCCAGAAGGGAATTTTCAAATGTTTGATATGACTTTTAGTATGGTGTATGTTAAGGCAATTGTCCGCAATATTGAAACATCTTCAACAAAAATAACTTATTTATTGGAAGACAGTACTGGGCGCATTGATGCTCATTATTGGTTGGAAGAAGGTGATACTTTAAAAGCCCCTGATGTTATGGTTAATAAATATGCTACTGTATACGGTAGTGTTAGATCTCAGGGTGGTCAAAAGACTTTGATGGTTTTTAAGATGCTGCCTGTAAATGATCCCAATGAAGTTGTCACTCATCTATTGGAAGTTTTAAATGCCCGCTATAAAGCTGAAGAATATGCAACTAAGGGATATGGTGATTTTGGTAAAACTACAACAACCACAACTTCTGGTAATGATTTGGGATTAGAAGGAAAACAATTGGCCGTTTTTCAAACCATTAAAAATCACAATTCTGCTGACGGCATTAGTCGTAATGAATTGAAAAAGAAATTTACTCATATGACCGATAATGAATTAAAGTAAGTCAATTTAAGTCATATTGTTATTTCGTGTTAATAATATTATTTTTTATGTTTTAGCCTCATACTAGACTTTATGATTGGTGAAGGTCACATATATTCGAGCATAGATGCAGACCATTTTCTCAGCACAGAATAATTCCATTAAAATTTTACTTTTTATCTGTAATAAGTTTGTTATACTTCATACATTTTTGCATTAATAAATATGTAAGTTAAAAAAACAAGTAAGAATACTATATTCGGCTGTACCGAATCTTAAATACCCCCCACCACATAGTAAGTTCTTGTTCAATTTTAGTTGAATTCCATCTATTTCAGTTGTAGTTCAGTTCTAGTTCAGTACTTGTTAAGTTCCAGTTCAGTTCTTGTTCAGTATGACGGAATGACAAACTTAATATACCCTCTATGACCACCTTTGGTGGTAGAGGGTATACAAATTGAGATGTTTGTAAAACATTTGGCAACCCATTAAAGTCAGTGTCATTATTAAGTATCAGGGCATAAATGTTGGCTTTCGATAAATATCGAAATTTAGATTAATTAGCAATTCGTTATGCTTTTAAACCGAACAACACTGAATATTGTCAATTGAGTTTTAATACCCTAACATTAGCCTAAAAGTTCAACAAAATAACATACCGAATCCAGTTAGGCATCTAAAAATGGAAATATGCATATATTCCATAATTCCAGATTACAAGTTCAGACTTCAACGGATTTTTTTTTCATATGTTTTTTACTCCATGAAATCAAAATATGATTTTCATTTAAACTATATTTCAAACTAAATATTTGTTTTAAGACCCGCAGAAGGTTCACATTTATTTTTTTATATCTGATTAAATCGAAATAAGCTTAAATACACAAGAGAAGATATATGAAACAATCTCCTAGAATGCCATTATCTATGAACACTAAATTTTTAATGATGCTCTGCATGTTCTTTAGCTTGGCTTTCAGCCCAGGCTTTCTTGTTACCGGGAGAGTTGGCTAAAAGTACAAGTAAATATAAAAAATGAGGTTAGTTTTTCTAGCTCAACACATCAACAATATTTCTACTTGAAATCCAACATATATTGAAACTATTATTTACCGAGTTTGCTGATCTTGTAGAAAACTGGAATACACAAACCAAAGGCAACGAAGTAGTAACGCCAGATCCATTGGTTCTTGATGTAGTGTTTCAATGGAAATTGAGCGATTTTGGCTGAAAAAGTGTAGGGGAACTTCATGGGGTTGCCAACGGGCTTCTCAACAACTTTGTCTGCCATTGTTCTGGTTCTTTACACTTCTAAAAGGAATAAGACGATTGGTTTTTATTAAAATCTTATAAATTTTTCTTTTAAAAATTATGTAATCTATAATTTTTTCAGACAAAAATCCACCTCCAGTACCTTCAAGTCAAGAAATTCGCAAAATGTCAGTTTTTTACAGTGAAGTTGGCTGCACTTCTAAGTTGCCAGATTGTATAATAAGAAATGTCAAAATATAGTGATGTCATATTTTGAGCGATAAAATCGCTTTAATTAATACAAGGTAGCATAACATATATGGAATGTAAAAGAATATATTTTAGAACTTATTTGTGAATTATATTTTTAGTCTCAACTCAAATTTACAAATTTAAGTTATAAATCTTTTTATGCAAATAAAAACCCTTATTAATACAATGTTCATATATAAAGAAGTCTTGTGTTCTGTCAACAATTCTTTAGTTTTAGATGATTCTTTTCAAAAAAAAAAAAAAAAAAAAAAAATAATTAAAAAATAGAATAATACAAACAATGACAAATTTTCGGTCTGTTTATGAATTCCTCAACGGTATTGAAATAAAAATTATGTTCCAATAAAATTCTAATTTAAAATCCAATTAATGGATTTGACTAATCAGAGACGGACGAAATATTAAAAAATAAAAACTAGTTATCTTTTCTTTACAACTATAAAAGAAAAATTTCAAAATTTATTTTTTTACCTACAAAACATTATATATGTGTTCAAAAATCAAAATTGGTATTTCAATTATATTCAATAAAACTAAGAAATAAAAAAATAAACTAAACGAAAAACGTCAACTTCCACTATTGTCCTATATAAACACTTCTACTTCTTTCGTTTTTATCTACTATTAAATCCTGTAAATCACTCAACAGAAGCCGACTTCGTCTTTTTGTTGTATTATGTTAAAAGTCCATCATGAGAACCCTAATATAATACGCGCCTTCCTTTTCTGAACAGTTGGCATCACTTATACAGTATTTCATACAAAAAAAAAGAAGCACGCCAAAAGGTACATTAGAAATTTTCGCGCGTGAATTTTGCAAAAATTATTAATTTTTACATTAAATAATTTATTAAAATCAAAAAAAGTCTGCTTATACCAACGGTTGGTTATTCTAGATTCGATATAAAATAAAAGTATTTTGAAATTAACTGCGGAAATTATATTATTTATAGTTTTTTTGTGGCGTGAAAAAAATGTTGTGCTAGACTTTATATTTTTTACACACTAACACACACATGCTTGTATAAACAACAAAAAGGAATTTTGAAAGAATTGTTGAAGCAATTTAAGGAAGACGGAACAAAAAAGAAGCATCTGTCGTTTTTAAAATTATTTTTGGAAATTTACAACATTCAATAAAGATTTTTTAGAAAATGCCTATTTGTAAACGCGATGGTTTTGATAATGCTCCTTCAAAAAACAAAGATGAAACTTTTCATGATAACGAAGAGGTGTTCTTCTGTGAGGTGACCAAAGAGATATTTAGAAATTATGAGTAAGTACATTACTAAAAACAATCAATGTCTATTTGCCAGCGGTAAAAAGAATGTCGCAATGAAAACGTTTTTGTTTAAAAAGATCGATATAGTGCTTATTAGTTTATATCAAAGACACCCCTAACAATCTTCCGATCTTGTGGCAGTCCAAAAATTGATGTTCAGTAACACATCATTTCTAATTTGTATAACATTTGCATGTTGTTACTAATGTTTAAAACCTTAGCGTCCTTTAGATTTTTACCGCTGTGCTGTTTAAATGATAAGTCATTACGTTTTTACATTTCTACTTAATGTAGGGACTACTTTCGTCATGTGATGGCTATAAATGCAACCGTGTGGCAATGTGAAGCCACCGGTAAAGATAATCTTACATACGCCGAGGCTTTAAAGAGTGAAAAAAGGGCGCGTAAAAAAATGGAAATGTTTAAGGATAGTTTGCGTCCGCCTGTAATGCTCGTTATAGAACATGCTAAACAGAGTTCTTTAAACGTATTAAACGCTTTAACTTTTCGGTTTTTGCGTAAACGCTTCTTTCTCAATGAAGAGGTGCAATATATGGAAAAAAATAAATACTTACCATATACTGTAGTTGATATACAGTCACCAGACAAAAAAGTACCACCAAACGGTGTGTATGAAGATACAGATAATTTATTGTACAAATTGAAAAGTTGTGGTAAGTCTCCTACAGAAGTGACCGTTTCATTCGATAAGGTAAAAAGACAAAGATTTGAATTTACATTGGAGAATTTACAAATGTTTATAAAGAACAATGTTGTGCGAGTTGATGGAATATTAAGACCAAAACCTGAGTCATACAAAAAATATGTAACTGATCAAAATATTACCTTCAGCAAAATATTTATTGGAAAAATGCCACACTTTACTCCGGCCAAAATTAGAAAACCAGAAGAAGCCAAAAAACAATCAACTCTTAATAACTATTTCGGCAAAAAGTCTGAAAACGAGAAATCCTCCAATAAATCTTCGAATGCCTCAAATGAAAAGACTAAACAAGAAAAAGAAAAGGAAAAAGCAGAAAAATCGGAAGCGAAAGCAAAATCATTAAAAGAAGAAATGGAACGTTTAAGAAGGCAAAAGGAAGAACAACTAATGGAGCAAATGCGTATAAAAGCTGAAAAACGAGCCAAACTTCTGGAAAAAATTGAGGAAGAATGTACGTCGTTACTTACAAAAACAGATGATTTAGAGAGAACAGATCAGTGTTTGATGCCGACTTTCACACCTGTTCGTACCATATTGCCAGTTAAGTTGTTGGGCGATGCATTCATGTTGCGCGAATTCATGCACACTTTTGTTGGTCTATTATCTGGCATTGAGGTGTTTCGCGGAAACTTAAGCTTCTTTGAAATGGCTCGATCGTTCACTGTACGTGAAGTGGCCGGCCCACTTTCTGACATTTTATTGGTACTGCTGGGCACCATTATGGATTTGCAACGGGAAGAGGAAGAGGAGTGTCATATTGAATACAAAGCAGGCAATGAACCCATACCATTATGGACTCACAAATACGTTAAACGTCATTTTTCTTTTAAACTTAATCAACTACCATTAGATGCCCTTACTATTAGTGAAGTATTGCGTTTGCATTTTCTATCCTCGGGGGCAAATATAAAAAATAAGAATGGTGAAAAATGGCGCATAATGTACAGGAACGGTTACACATCTTCGGAAGATCCTGGCTTAGCTTTTCGTATGCAATATCCCCATATACTAAGAGCACTTAAATTATACACTGTCTATCAATTGCCATATGTAGATATAATGCGAATTATAAAATGTCTGATGACACAGATGTTGACATATTCTGGGACCATAAATCTTATCGAGGAGAGAATGGAACAAACTGCTAGCGCCCGTCAAGAATTGAAAAATCTTATTTCATTGGAAAATCAGAGAGTTAATAAAGTACAAATACAAAAACGTGCTTTAACGAATGAATTTAACCAACAATGTCTAGATGAGGAAGTTAAGAAGGATGCTGACAAAAGAAAGTCTCTTGAAGAAAAACTTAACAAAAAAGTTGCTGAGCTCTTGGCTCAATCTGAACGTGAACATAAAAAATTCCAGCAACAACTGTCGAAATTAAATCAAGCTCTCTTCAACTTTCTTGTTTATTTGGGTATGGACCGTGCCTATCGTAAATATTACGTTTTGGAATCGATGCCGGGCATTTTTGTTGAACATCCGGTCGAATGTATGGACATTTGCTTGGAAAATCCTCCTAAAAATAAAGTAAAAAGTGGTATTACAGCCAATACTGCAAATTTACCCAAAACTCGTAAAGATCTTCGAGCATATTTATTGAAAATGTACACAGAAGAAGAAAAGAAGGCTAATGCAGCTGCCACGGATAAAAAATCTAAAGAAAAGGATGCTGCTCAGGAAGACAAGGAGAATATAAAACAGGAGAATGTTACCATTAATGGCCTTACAAATGGTCATGTTAATGGAGAGAAGATGGATGTGGATGATAGTGAATCCACTGATGGACCTACACAATATCAACTGTATATGTGTACTGGAGATCCCCATAACTGCATTGTTCACGACGAACGTAATACAGATCGTCACCGTTGGTCATATTTGTATAAAAAAGAAGATCTAGATGCTCTAATTGAATCTCTAAATCCATTAGGATTTAGAGAATCAGAACTGCGAGAGCAGTTGACTAATCTTAAGGAATTAATTCAAGAACATATTAAAAATTGTCCTGCTGATATTTTATCCATCGATTCGAAACAAACACAAAAGTTGAAAACCCAAATGATGAATGAAACTTCACGGAAATATAGCAACTCTAATTTCGGTTTCCCCATTGAAGGCTCCGACATAAATGAAGTGATGTATGGAGCCCTGGTTGAACGTATTCTTACATTTGAAAGTGAGATTTATACGGGTGATTTGGGTCGTCTGAAAGTGAAGGATATGGAAAAGTGGCGAAAAGATTTGCACGGCAGCCGTTACGATCCACAAACTAAATTACAGTGGGGGCCACCTAAGGAAATTGAAGAATATGATGAAGAAGATGAAAATGAAGGTTCTGACAATGAAGTTGAAAATAATGAAGGGGAAGATCGTATCTATGCCGGCAAACGATATCGAGATCCTGGTGAAACATTAGGCGATACATTAGAAATAGATTCGGAGGACAGTGCTGATGAAGGCATATCTTTGCATGATTCCGATACTTTGCGATCATATGTAAAACAACTGGCTTCGGCTTTGCTTCAAGTCGAACAAGCGGTGGAAAGACGTTTCCTTAAAGAACCCTTTGGTGTACCTGTTACAAAGGATAAAGAATTAATGGAGACCAAACAACAGAGAGCTATTGATTGTTTACGACAATGGGAGGTATCGCTGATGGAGAGTACCAGTTATTCACAGGTAAGTTAGTAAATTGAATTTGATTGTTGATCCATATTTATGTGTTTGTTATTTATTTTAGGTGTTTTTGCATTTAAATATCTTGTATGATTGTATAATTTGGGCTCGTTCTACAAACAAATCCAATTGTATGGTCTGTCGACGGGGGAGTGATCCAGATAAAATGTTACTTTGCGATGAATGCAATGGTGGTACTCATATGTTCTGTATGAAACCAAAAATGAAGACTGTTCCCGAAGGCAATTGGTATTGTAAACGATGTGTGGCACGCCTGGGCCTTGAAAATGAAAATGATAAGAAAAATAAAAAGACACAAAGACGTAAACGTAAATTTATTGTTGATGACGACCAAAGCGATGCGTCATCTGTAACGTCCGAAACAAAAACATCGAAAGGTCGACAAAGCGTTGGTGGGCGAAGCAAAAAACGATTACAGTCACATGAAATTGAAGAAACTTTGGAAGAAGACGATGAAGATATTGACCAGGATGAAGATCTTGAAGTTGATGACGATGAAGTGACAGTGGAACAGACTTTAGAGGATATCGAAGAAGAAGATCTTGAAGAAAATGATGATAAGGAACAAACGACGGGGTCTAATAATCAATCTGATGTTGATGAGTAAGTAGAGCTAAAATCTGTTCTTAATTATATTAAATTTATTTTATGTTATTTCCTCTTTAGAGATGAAAATGTATGTAATGTATGTTCATATGATGGCAGTGAACTGTCTTGTACACGTTGCAAAGACTCATTTCATCTAGAGTGTATTAATTTAAAACGTATGCCACGTTACAACTTTATTTGTAGCAAATGTAAAACTAAGGATGGCAACAAGAAAAGAAAAAGTCGAACAAATGGTAAGTTTTATCAATTAATACCAATGACAAGATGACAATAAGTTTTACACTGTTTCTAGAATCATCTTCCGAAAATGAAAGTGATAACGATGAAGATAATGAACCCCTTATAAAAAGGGCTCGCCCTGGTCGACCTCCATTACAGCGAAATTCTTTGACCAACGGCAATGCTACATCAAATCAGGAAACTTCTAAACCCAATGAAACATCTAAACCCAATGGTCGACGGTCGATACGTCGTACTGCAGATAATTTACCACTAAATAGTTCCGCCCTCTATGAACTTTTGGAGAAAATAATGAAAAATGAACATGCTTGGCCCTTCCTTAGGCCGGTTTCTCAATCAGAAGTACCCGATTACTATCAAATTATTAAAAATCCAATGGACTTTGCAAAAGTAAAATCCAAACTCAATATGGGCTCATACCAGATAAACGAAGAAGTTATGCGTGATATTGAATTGGTATTTAATAATTGTGACGACTATAATGTCAAAGGCAATGAGATTTATCAGTAAGAATTGTGCAAAAATATTTAAATTTTGTTGTAATAATAATTTTTTTTTTTTTTTTTTTTGTAGAGCTGGATGTGCTTTGGAAAAAAATGTCATTGACTGGTGCAAGGAACTTAATTTACCCTTTAAACCTAGTGACATGAATACACCGGAATAGAAAAATATTACTTACAGCTATAGGAATAAAAAACAAATTCTAAGCGATTGTATTATATTTCATTAGTTTTTTGGTCCTTTTTGCAAACATAATTTTATTTTACTTTTAGAAATATAACATTTTTATGTGTTTTTTTTATTATCCTGTTGATTAAATTCTTATATTTTGATTTTATATATATCTGTTAAAAAGTCTTTCAGTACATACATATATTTTTTAAATTTTATTTATTATTGGTGTTATGAGCAAAACAAACAAAAAAACACTTAAAATGTTTCATTATTTATATTCCAAATTATGGTTAGAGTTAAATAAGTTTATAACAAATTAATATACACTTAATTAATTTCTTCTCTTTTTTTGTATTTTTTATATAAGAGCTTAGAACAACATATTTTTTGTTAAGAAACTAAATTTTTTTAGTATTAAGATTTCAAGAAAAAAAAAAGAAAATACAAAATCTACAAATATATATAATTAAGATTCTCAAAAATTAGTAGAAATCTTTAAAAAAATGCAGAATTAAAACAAATAATACACAAACACTCAACATTTAAAATTAATTGAAATAAAATTTGCATTATTAAGAATGAAAAATGAAGTTTTTTTTAATTAAATATTCTTCAGTGATTGACTTTTTGACATATATCTTTTTATATGTTTATATAGCAAGAGATATTTCATCATATATATTAGTATTTTTCTTTTCGAAATCCTCGCAATTCTCGCTAGGAAAAAATAGCTCAAAAATATTTATAAAAGTTTACTTTAAAATAATTAGATTAAGGACTAAATAGAAATGAACGTTGAATTTTGAAAATTTTTCATTAAAAAAAACAAAAAATACTAAAAGCTTTTTTTTAATTTTGTTTATTTGGAAAATTTTCAGAAGTTTTGTTTCTTTTTCTTAAAATTCATGATTCTTATCTAATTAAATCTTAACATATATCTTAAGACTGTAATCCTGCAACACACTTAATAAATTATTTTACTATAATCTTTTCGTAGACATTTGAACCTAAATTTCTAATGACCTTCCAAACCTTTTATATACTTACTGTTTTTCCTTACAAATGAAATTTCCAAAATTAATTTTTCAAATGCAATTTTCATTTATTAAATTATTTAAATGTTTCATTGCTGAATCATCATTAAGACAAATAATAATAATAATTGTAATAATACATTAATTTCTAATTATATTTAATATATTGTATAAGTATGTATTTTTGAAATATTCACAGGAAATTAAAAATTTTTTTCTTTTTCACTTTTGAAAAGCCATAAAAACTTTTCTGTTTTAATTATTGTTACGAGTATGTTATTGTTGTTGTAATTGTAAGAGAATAAGTTTATGTAGCAGTCGTGCAGAAATCAGTCTAAATGGACAACAGACTGAGTAACAGACTTATTTACTACCAGGTTTTTGGAAAGGAATTATATATTACTTCTTGAAATTGTAGTGTTTTTTTTTATTTATTTATATTCTTATAATTTTCATTATTTAGCATAAGTGTAAGTCTTGTAACATTTCCGTATTATCCTAGTTATATATGCATGTTTGTTTGTCTCTTTATATTTATGTATAAATATGATTTTTAATTTTTATATAAATATTTGTATGTTTTGTATATGTGCGGGTGTGTGGTTTGCATGAGTTTTTATTAAAAAAATAATTAAATAATAACAATTTTAAAATTATGACAATAATTATGACTTCGAAGCATATAAATGAGAGTTGAAGAGGCCTAAGTAAATTTTAATCACTTTCGGTATCATCAAAAAATTGCTTTCTATAATTACGACGAACCCGGGCAACTTTTTGTTGAAATTGATTTAAATTCGTTTTACGATTGTTAATAACAACACCTTCGTCGTCGTTATTCTCTCCTTCATGGTCTTCAACTTTTTTAACATCACAGTCGTTTTGTTCATAACAGGGTGAAAGGTAGGAGACAATTCTCGTTGTAGTTGAGGTGGAAGCCTGAATATCGTTGTGATCTATTGTACTAGGTGTAGTGGAGTTATTTAAGCTGACACCACTGTCAGGCGTAAATAAATAGGAATTATTATTATTACTGTTATTGTGTTGAGATATAGAAAGTTGATTATATTCATAACTGTTCACATTTCCATTATTTAAATTTGGCCTTTGAGGCGTTAATTGTCCATTGTGGATGATGTTGTTATTGTTGTTGTTGTTGTTCATATTCATATTTACATTATCCATGGCAAATATATCATTATTATTAGTTTCATTATTATTAAATTCATCTTCGTCTTCATCATTGTTACTACGTATTTTAATATAATCACTAATGGACATTTTACGTCTTTTGACAGGCGATTCTTGGGTTTGAGATGTTGGAGAAGTAGCTCTTAGTGAAGAAGATGAATTTGATAAGGAAGTATTTGTTGTTGTTGCTGTCGTTGGGTGGTCTTCAAATAATTCATTATTATAGCGATTATTAGAATTTCTTGAACTTGTTGGTAAATCATCTGATAATTCCGTATCATTACAACGTCTTTTTTTATGATTTTTTTTAGAATTACTACTCCCAAGACCAATAGTATTTACTAAAATTGGATTCATTCTTTCACCATTATGACTCTTCTTATTCTTTTTGCGTTCGATATGATCGTTGCCATCATTGCTTTTTGTGTTATTATTGTTATTAAAGGAAATGTCATTATTTGTAGGATGATTACGTTGAGGTAGTATTGTTTTATTTGCGTTGCTAATCACATTTAAAGCTGCAGAGCTTCTAGGCCGCTGATTAGATCTTAAAGATCTCGAGGTGGTGGAAGAGTTTGAGTGAGATTCTTTTGTGGTGTTAGAATTATTAGATTTTGCACTACTGGACTTATTAATTCCGTTGGGTTTTTTATCCTGAGACGGTTCATTTCTTGAATCGGTATTGTTATTATTATTCACCTTGTTGCTATTATTACCATCAAGATCATCATCATCTTCAGAATCGGACATAAATATTTGACGACTGAGACGTAGAAAAGCATCTGTAAAAAGATAAGAAATACAAGATTATTATTATTCAATTTTTGCTATAAAACAATAGCATTTTAATAAATAGTCGCCGTGAAATACGGAAATCAGCCAACTACGGTGAAAGGTATTATATAAGATTCGGCACAGCAAATATAGCGTTCTAACTTGTTTTTTTCTGCAACCATAATTTACATTACATAAAAATTGCAATAAAAAATAAACGATTAACGCATATATTTTTTCATACTAAAACCCTTTTGTTAAAAATTAAATTTAGAAAATTAGAAAATAAAAACTTAAAGAGCTAAAAGTAGAACAAAGAAAATGTAATTTTCTTAAATTTGGCTCGAGTTACTATTTTGATACACAAATTGCTACACTCTTGTTTCTTCTTGTTTTACATTATTTTAGCTGTACAATCTCTATCCTGCAGATTCAACAGACAGACTGAGAATTGGTCAATTCAGAATCTTACTACGACTTGGAATATCTAAACATATTGGGGTCCTAGATGTATATTATAACATATAACAAATGTAATGAAAAATCCAATTTAGAGATAGTGGGTATAAAAAAGTAAGTATATAACAAGTTTAAGCTGACTCGCCCATTTAATTTTTTTACAACTTTTAAAGATAAAATCAAAATGTTTTCTTGATTATTTGTGTTTATGAATTTTAACAAACATTTGAATATAATACCAGGTATATGGTGTTGGGTAAAGAATCATACGATTGTAAATAAGTTTCACTATTTATACCAAAACATTTAGACAGTTAATTTAGACAACTAACAAAATGTAAAAAGTATTTTAGGGTGATTCGAAATTGTAAAGAAAAAAGAGAACTTGCTAAGATAACTGGAACAGGATGCTAAGGGGCCATTTATGTGGAAGGAATCTTGAAAAAATTCTTTCACTAAAAATTGATGGATAGTTTTCGTATAAAAAATGTAACAATTTTTTTATAATATTTCATTGGAAGATTTCCGAATTACAGTCTGGTTTCTAACAAATGAATTAGGTTTTGCTCTGTGAGTTTAATTTGTGGCATAAATTTTTGTTTCTTTGGAAAATTTTCTGAAATTGTTTTTTTTTTATTTTGGAAAATTTCTAAAAATTTTATTTTTTAGTTTCTTTATTTTTATTTATTTGGATAATTTCTTAAAATTTTGTTTCTATCGAAAGTTTTTATACCCACCATCAAGAAATATTTCTCTTATTTAAGGAGGTTTGTTTGGTATTGAAAATGGACAGAATTGGATTATAAATAAGGAAGTTATAGAACAAAAACTTATGAAAATCATAAATATGAAACGGATGAATGTAGAAAGATGAAATTTAAGATAAATCATAATAAATGAAGATCCGAAATATGGGCGTGATCCGCCCATTTTT
>JACGTJ010005850.1:0-27163 GCA_014858695.1 Chrysomya rufifacies | reverse complement strand
AAAAAAAAAAAAAAACTTTAAGTTATGTTGTTAACAATGTTTTTTTATAAGTTGTAAAACGTCCGAAGCGCAATAAAGCTCATAAAAGAACAACAAAAACGAATAATATAATATTCGTCTTGGTCGATTTTTTTGTAATTGTATAAAATTGGACATATTCGCAAAAATGTACTTTGATATATAAAAAGATGGGATGAGTGCAGGAGGTTGGGGTACCTCCAATTTTTGTGTTAATGTTTCTTACCATCAAAATGTATCCAAATTTTTATCGTAATACACTGTACATCTTCAAAATCACATATAAAAACCGTACAATAACATTTACATAGAAAAGGTATATTTTCTTAAAAAATGAAAACTTAAATATTGAATACGCTACTCTTAAGGTGGTGATATTTGAACTACAATAATATTTTCCGAAGCAAAAATTACTTTAATGTCGTTTAAGATATGCGTAAATATTAAATTTATTTTTTATTTTTGAGAGCTTTGAAGATTTCTTTTTTAATTAAAAATTTAATTTTTATTTATTAATTAATAAAAAAATATAAAAGAATGCAAATAGTATATAATAATAAAAATAAAAAAAAAAATAACAATTCTAATTTATACTTCACACAATACATATAATAAAAAAATATGTTCCCATTTAAATATTTAACAAAAGCGAAATTGATTAATATCTTGGCATTATATCAATTTAACAAAAAAAGTAGGCGAAACATTGTCAACCTTTGCAATTGATTATTACACCCAAAATATAAGAATATCATAATTAATAACTCTAACATATGATTTTGTTAATACTTTGTCTAGGCATAAAAGTATTGTTAAATACTGAACAAGTGACAGTTTATCTGATAGTAAATAATATTTATTCTAACTATGTTATTATAAATAATATAATAGAATTAGCTAAAGCTAGCTATTTGAATAAAAAGTAAATTATAAAACACTGTACAAACGTTTCAATGAATCAAATATTATAAGAAATCAACAATATCCACAACAATTTACGCAATGGATTTATATTTGAAATATACTGGAAGAGTATTTATTATCTTAATTCTAACTTATTTTACCAATGTAAAAAGTGAATATTTTAATAGTAATACAAAATCTTTAAAAATCATAAGTGAACAAACAAAAAATTTGGATTGTATACGTGTGCAGCTACATAATATGGACAAGTTTGTTTTTAACTTAGTTTTGAATATGAAGATTCCTGTTACGATTTCTAATGGTTGGAATTCGTATAAGAAACTTGTACAAATTTCTTTATGTCCCAACTTTATCATACAAATACATTCCATTTACGAATTAAAACCAGTACTCGATAGCTGCGCAACACATAGGGGCATAATATTTATTTTGTTTAATCAAGATATAGATTGGCAACAAATACGACAATTTGGCAATTACTTTTGGCTAACGCAAAAGATGTATCGCGTTTTTTATATTACTACTGAACATTCAAAATTTTACCATCCATTTCTTTACGGGAATGATGAATATGGAGGTATGGTTGACACTAATAAGTACAATGTTGAAGATTTATTTAAAAATCTCAATGGCTATCCGATGCGTGTTTATATATTTGATTCGGTATTTTCGGAATTTAAAGCTAAAAAAGATACTTTTAAGGTTACTGGTGCAGAAGGTGTTGATGCCAAAGTGGCTTATTTATTGATGGAAATATTTAATTTTACAATGCAACTACAATGGCCAGATGATGATTTCTTTGGGTAAGTGGTGGAGAAATAAACAGGATAATACTAAAAAGTGTTTGGGAATATATACTGAGGAAATTTTAGTAATAGCCATTCTAGTTAATAGAATCAACTTTCTTTTTCCATTAAGACTTTTGAGGATGATAAAAAAAAATTCCATATTATGCATTTTGTGTAAGAGTAGATAAAATTCAACTCTTAGTACGAACTCTTCCACAGAGAATTCTGTTCGATGTTTTACAAAATTCTAATGATAGTCATTCTCGAACGATTTTTCAGGGTTCGAAGAATAATATCTTAGATAAATCTTCAGGGTGTAAAAATAAAGATAGAAACATCGGTGTGACTCGCTTATAGTTAAATTTTCGAGTTCGGTACAAAATTTGATGGAAAATTCTCAAAACAATGATTTGGAATTGATGGAATTTCATATTTTTGATATTAGCCTGACAAGAATAAAGAAATTATTGATTGAAAAAACAAAATGCCAAAATAATAATCAGATGTTTTACAAAAACTATAATTTAAACAAACATACTAAAATCATAGTTAGATTTTAACATTTGGTTATTGTTTGGATAATTTATTATTTTTATATTTATAGAGCTCGTTTAGAGGATGGCTCATTTAATGGAGCACTCGGACGCATGATACGTAATGAAACAGATTTAACAATGACTGGATTTTTCGTGAAGGATTATTTAACACGAGATGTACATTTTTCAGTGCCAGTATATATGGATAAATTATGCTGCTATGTGATTAAGTCTAAACGTATACCACAATCAATTTTGCCTTTGCATGCAGTAGATGAAGATGTTTGGTTAGTTTATTTATCAGTGGGTTTCTTTTCATCATTTGTTTGGATGCTATTAAGAATTTTAAATATTAGGATATTAAAATATACAAAAAAATGTGTAACATTTAAGAGATCGTCTTCACTGAAGCCCTTACGATTTGAATATATGAATATTTTTACCAATACCTGGGTGCTGTGGGTGCGCATGACAATCGTACGTTTCCCACCATATAATGCTGAACGTATATTTGCAATTTCATTATGTTTGGTGAGTGTCATTATAGGCGCATTGCTGGAGTCCAGTTTAGCAACTGTTTATATACGTCCTCGTTATTACAAAGACATTAATAATTTGGAGGAATTGGAGCAGGCTAACTTAAAAATATTTATTAAACACGCAGCCATGCGTGACGATCTATTTCGGGGACAGGACTCAAGATTGTACAATAGTTTGGATGAACGTGTTATGTTAGTGGGTGAACCGGAGGAACGATTAATAAAGATAATGTCTAAACGTGGTGGTTTTGTGGCTGTAACAAGGGAGTTCTCCCTTTTGATTCAAGATATTTATTATTTTATTACTAAGAAAATACATATAATACCAGAATGTCCCAAGATTTATCATATTGCATATTTATATACAAAGAATTCTCCTTATGAAGAACCGTTTAATGTGGCTTTATTACAGTTTCTTGCTGCAGGTTTAGTTGAACAATGGATTGAAGAAAGCAGACATGAAGCTCTATGTCAAATACATAATTTCGAAGATTATATGGCTGAGAGTACTTATCAATGGAAAGCTTTTCAAATAAATGATTTGCAATTGTCTTTTTATGCTTTGATTTTGGGAAATATTTGTTCAACTTTTTTATTTATAGCTGAACATGTTGTACACAAGAAATTATTTAGAAAAATAAAATTAATTCGTAAATAAATAAATGTAACGTTTACTATGTTATGAAAAACTCAAAAACGACGACTATGTTATGAAAAACTCAGAAAATCTCATATAAGTTTTTCTTTACAAATATAATAGAAATGTAAGCAATCATAATACTTACCCCTGAAATTAGAAGTTATACCAGTGCTAGTACTAGGTACATTAATATTGTTGTTATTGTTAGATGAGGATGAAGTGTTTGCTGCATTAGAACGACTAGAAGTACTTATTGCAAAATTACCAGAATCTTCCTCTTCAGAAGTATCATTCGAATCTAAAAAAAAAAAAACTTGATTAAACTTGAAATACGATAATATTAAATACGACCACTGTACCTGATTTCGCTTTTGGTTTTTTCTTTTGAACTCTTTGCTGCGAACGGGTGTTTGCTGCCAAGGCTGCAGCAGCTGCTGCTGATGTAGTAGGTTTTTCACTATTCAAAGTATTACTGGATCGTGTTTGACGTCCATGTCGACGTCGTAGAGAATGTTGACGATGATTTTGCTTTGAATTGTTACTACGTTTACGTCCATTTACAACTACAGCCAATTTATTTGAACGTCTATTATTAAGAGAGGCACCTTTAATGGCAAGACGCCTTAAAGTATTGCGTTTTTTGGCTATTAAGTAAGCAATGCGATTTGTTGGTTTTTGTAATTGATTAAGTTTAATTTTAGCCAGTTTAGTCTTTTTGTTATGTTGTTTCCGTTGAGCTTTTCTGCGTATCACAGCCTGACGTTTCGAACGTTTTCTGCTTTTAGTCTGGTTGGTATTATTTTCATTGTCGCTATCGCTATCGGAAGAGCTACTGCTACTGGAACTGCTGCTGCTGCTAGTACTGCTATCACTACTACTGCTACTACTAGAACTGCCGCAACTGAAAAATGAACTTATGCTACAATCTTCTTCCTGCGATGCATCAGTGGAACTATTGGTCTCCCATTCTTCAATCTCCTGTTGGATAAGAGAATCGAAGAATGCCATCATACGAGGGTCTTCATTAGTGTTTTCACTGCTATAATCATGAGACAGATGATGCCAATTTTCGGGTAGTGCCATAGTAAATAGATTATAGGGCGAATAAAGTTCGCGAGGATTATCCGAACCTGAAGCCTCTTCTGTCAAACAACCAGTCCAATTATGTTGGGAAAATGGACTCCATATCTAAAAAATATATATTTTAGGCATTTAATAATATAAATTTGTAAATATTTACCTTAATTATTTTTTCTACCCCTGAAGAAGCCAGCAAACACTTTTGGCGATTGTATCTTACTTGATTCACAATAGAGCGATGACCATACAGAACCATTTGTGCTGATTCCACCCATTGTTCAGTACCTTCCACTGCAAAAGAAAATAAATAATTGTTAAATATCATGGTAATTAATTATAAAAATATATCACTCACAATCGATATCGGATAAACGCCAAACATATAAATTAAAATCATCTGAACCGGATACTACCATTTCATCATCTTCACCGGCGAATGTACAGCTTTTCATGGTACATGAATTATAATAATTGCTATGATAAAATGTGCAAATTGGTTCAGGAGAATTGACATCATATAATATGGGAGGCAAACGTCTACGCAGTCCCAATATCAATTTCCCTGTACGATTGAATCGTACACTCATGCAGCTACGAGGATTTCCTAAATTACCATATAATATAACAGGTCTGAAAAATATCCCGTTAGTTATTAAAATTATTATACAAAACATTAGTAGTATTACTTACTGTTTAGGTTTACGAATATCATAAAGTGTTGCACCTCTTTTAGAATTGGCTGTAACCAAAAGATTACCCATTGTTGGATGGAATTCAACAGCATGAAACGAGGATGGCACTGAAGCAATCACAATGGGCACAGTTGTTCTTTGATCAAATAACAAGATTTCACCATTTTCGGAAGCAGTGGAAAATATATGATCATTTTGTGGATCAATGGAGAGTCCATAAACGGGTCCATCATGTTTAAAAACATTATCTAATTTACCACTAAAATGATTACAAAAATAAATCTACGTTAAGATATGTAATATTTTATTTATATATATGTTGTTTACGTCTCAAAATCGTGAGAAATCGCTAAGGTATCATTACCACCAGAAATTAATTTACGATTTTTACTATCGAATCCCAAACAAAAAATATTACTCGCTTGTTCTGTTGCCAAAGCACGAGGTGTCGAAGTTCCAGCCAAGGATTTTTCCACATCCCAAACTAATACGCGTTTATCATCTCCACCTTTAATAAATTATAAGATTACTGCAATCAGTTTCATATGTTTCTTAATATTATAAGATCTGCTTTACCTGATGCTAAAAATTTTCCACCATGAGAAAACTCAATTGCATTGACACAACCGTAGTGCCCTCTCAAATCAGTTTTATACAGATTTTTTGCAATACGTAAACGTTCCCGAAATAGGTTAGCTGCAAATGCTTTAGGATTTCTATTTGTATTCGTTTCACGTTGCAATATTTGATGACACAAATTGGTTGGTCTATCGACTTTAGCAAACATTTTGTTAACTTTAGTTATTGTTCAATCTTTTAGTTAAAGTATGAACTTCCTTTCCTATTATGGGCTCAATATTTGATTATTAATTCCTTTCCTTAATGATTTTAGTCAGAATAACAATTCCATTCGAAAATATTTTCTTTGGAATATCGTTTTAAATTGTTCATTTTTATTGGGCACATCTATATAAAATCTAAAAACTATAAATGAAACATATTTTAGAACAAAAAAAAATATATATTTTTTTTTTTTTTTGAGAAATTTAATTTTTTGAAGCTAAATTAAAATATATATGTATATATATTAGGAAACATGTTAATTGTTAAGAAAAACTTTAATTAATTTTTTGAAATATTTTGGGAAAATTACAATTAAAAAAAAATATATAATTATTATTGTTAGAGATTTTTTTTTCAATTTTTAAATTTTTAGATAAAATTAAATTTTTTAGTTTAAATATAAATTTTTAATAAAAATTAAGAAATTTAAGTTAAAATATAAAATTTTAATATTTAAAAAAATATAGTCTTAGGGATAATTTAAAACTGAAAATAAATTTAGAAAACTACAAGTAAAAAAAAAACGATTTTTTTAATTTTTTTTTTTTTTTTTTAAAAAGGTGTTTTAAAGAAAAAAATAGATTTTTATTCAAATTAAAAAATGCTTAGAAAATATTTACAATTTATTTTAAAAAGCATTTTAGATATACTGAGTTTGTAAAATTTATTCAAAATGTTTGTAGTAAAATGATTTTATTAATATTTTTACTTTCCTTATTTTTTAATTTGTATTCGACCGAATGATTTTAATATTATTTTTAAAAATAATCAGGAATAGCAACAAATTTTAAGGGCAGGTCTAATGTACATACATAATATAAAACTATGTGTAAAAATGTACGTACATATGTATATATTTATAATACATAACACATATAAACGCACATAAATAATTATTTATGTACGCAATATATATATCAACATATGTACATACATATGTGCATACATACTAATAATTTTATAAATATAAAAAATCTTGCAATTAAATTTAAATTTAGAATATTATGCAGATAATATACATACATTTGTGTAAATAATTATTTAAAACAAAAACAATCTATAGAAGAAAACATAATGCAGACAAAATTTTACATTTACATACTCTACACTCTTTTTGTACTCTATACGTATGTCCGTATGTAAATCGAATGTGTATATAAGTATTGGGATTACATACCTTTTTATCACTAAAGATGGTATTTTGGATAGAATGGATTTTTCCTAATAAATTTATACTAAATTCAATTGTTTTACTATTAAAAGATTTCGTTTATCCTTTATTAAAATATTCTCCTTTTGCTAACAAGACGAATAAAAAATTAAATAAAAATGTCGTCATAAGATGCAGTAGCAGGTATTTTTTTTAGCCGAAGTGGATGGTTAAAAATTACCAAATACTTCAATTTTATCTACTTTACAAATTGATTTTTAATATTTTTATAGGATAGATATTTATTGACCGATTCCTAATTATTTCATCAAGTTTTCCAAGACAAATAAGTTGTATTTTTCACAAATAACACCGAAGATAGTAAGTAAAAACAGTCGATATTATAAAAAAATACAATTAGAAATAATGTTGCCACTGAAAAAAATTTAATCGTCCCAAACAAATCTATTGAAATGTACAAAAATTTCGAAATTAAACCCACAATTTGTCTGTTGCCTCAAATATTTAGTTTTTAGTAGCAAAACTGTTTATTGTAGCCATGCGTTTACTTATCTCCATATACCTTTTCGATATCGGTCTTGAGATTTGGAACTTTTAGATTTATGTATGTACATTTTTTAATGTTTTCAGTATTTTGTACTTTTAATACATTTTTCTTATTCCCATTTTCGTATTTGTTATTAACGTATTATAAAATTATACTGGGATCCTACTAGAATAAATTTAACGTTTTATTATATAGAAACAACATGGAAAAAGTATAAAAATAAAGCTTTATGGATTAATGAATCAGTCAGTGATTCAGTAACGTTGTTCATTTATGTATGTGTTTTTACTCTCACCCCTACCAAATTTTGCAAAATTAACATCGTGGCAACGCTGTTTAGAAATGTACATGTTGTATTTGGGGCTACTAAGTATATATATACATATATTGAAAAGTAAGAATTTCGAATTGATTTAGTTTTTATAATTTTTTATTTATAACAAGGATTAATGAACATTAATCATCTGACATCGTAAATATTTTCTTAACGATGTACACGATTATATTAGTGCCATTTGAAATTCTAGATGTATATTTTGAACCTATATTAAACAATTATTTTAATAAAAGTTGTACAAAAATTTTTATGTGAAGAATTATTTTTGTACAAAGCTTTTTGGTAGAATTAACTCTGTTGTAAATTCGTTAACAAGATTTTTCTAATTTTTTAAATTTTGTTTGTCAGATTTGTTAACAATTATACGACTTTTATTTAAATTAAAATGCCTGAACGTCAAAAACATAATTTTTGGAAAAGCTCTAGGGAGAAAATTTAAAATTGTTATCCCAAAATTGTTTCGAACAATGTGGTAGTCTTAAAAAATGATGCCAATAACTTAAAAGCAAAAATCGCTTTTTATGGATTCAGCAACAGCACCGCATTTTATTTATCGATAATGGTAATAATTATAAGAACCGTTTATTAATTAAATATTACCTAAATTCTTTCAAGATTTTTTTAGTAATAAAAAATGAATCAGAATAATGCATAAAATCATCTAACAATTGAAATGCTGCTGTTAAACATTAAATTCCAAAATATGGAATTTAATGTTTAGTTTGAAGCAAATATAATTCAATACTTTTTTATACAAGTTTTTTTCTTTTATTTAAATACATATTTTGATCATTTGCTTTGTTATTAGATAAAACGGAAAAATATAAAGCAAAAATATAAAATTATTTAACTTGATGGGCAAATATCACAAACATAAGAAATAAAACATCATACATAAGTGGGATATCAGGTATCTATGTTTAAATCTTAATTCGCACTTTGTACATTTAAAGCTCATTTCAAATGTGATAATGTGTATAAAAACAAATGATTCTGTAAAGTGATTATTAGATTGCAGTTTAATGAAAACGGGAAAGTAATGATGTTCTTATTAAATGTGGAAAATGCTTTTTTTAAGATTTTAGCACTCTTCATAAGATGCCGTAAAACTATTTGTATAATTAATTAAAACAAATATAAGTATTGAGCCAATAGTAGAACCTAATTGTGTTAAACCGCCAGTCCATACTAGCGATTTTCCGCCCTGAGATCGCATCACAGTTGTTATGCTTAACTTAATGTAGCTGACCAAACCAACCAAGAGTGTCCATGTTATTATCTGTAATATAAAGAATTTAAGCAAAAGGAAAGTGTATTAAATAATCCTTTATATTAAAGAAGCAAAAAACTTACCACCAAAACAGCTCCTATCGTTGTATTATATAAAGGTGGAAAAGGACTCATGGCTGCTGTAACAAATACATATACTGTCAGTAAACCCGCTAGTCCTGTTAATGTTAGTATACTTTTTAGCGAGGTGTGAGGTAGGAAAATTGCTAGGAAACACGCCAGTGGATTAGCTATTACGCTTAAAGTAGCTGACAAATGATATGCCTGACCACCATAGGGCAGACAAGAATATGACTGTATACTATTAAATATTCCATTAGCAAAAAAACTTATAACACCTATTAGTAGTAACAGGAATGTGTAAGTACTAGATGATATTTCTGGTGCTAAATCACTGTTTACTATATTTGTTTCTTTCGCTGAATTATTATTGACTTGACCATTCGATTCTATGGCATGGGCGCTATTGGTATTTTTTGTTTCTCTTTCGTATACATAATTATTGCCAAAGCCAACTTGAACGGCAGCGTATTGTTTTTTTGCCAATTTCAAACGATCTAAGAGCAAGAAACCTACAAAACTTAATACCATCATGGCAAAGACGAAAAAGAAGAAATCCCTTGTACCAAAACGGGGAGGTGGAACATATTTTTCATATATTTCTTGGCCTGTTTCTGTGACATTAACCAGTCTGCACTCTGCAGATCCGCCAATACCTTGAATTAAAGCCACAACACTAGGCAATAAACCACTCAGACCCTCTCCAATGAAATATGTTACCAAATAGATTTCCTTAAAGCGTCCCATATAAGGCATAAATAGCACAGAACTCGTACAAGCTGTAAGGGCAGTAAAGAATGTCAACGCAAACAATGCCACACTGTGTTCTGAACCAAACAACATTGCCGTTCGGCTATAAAAGAAGGCCGTGAGAATAGCTGATAGAGTGCCTGTTATCAATAGGCCATATATCATGTGGGCGTCATTATGTTTAGAAAATTTTTGTATTAACGTATAAGCCAGTGGCCCCAAATTACCAATTTGTACCATAACACTAAGATAAGATGGTAAACTCCAGCCTTCTGGTGCCACCTCTACCAGTAGAGGCAGTTGTATGAAGGTACCATTAATTCCTATCCAAGTGCCAATACCAAAGCATATCGCCAATAAATCGACAATAATACTACGATGTTTGAAAATACTTCCAAATTGAATTTTCATTTTGCTCCCTGTTTCGCTACCCAATAATGTACTAGCCTCTGAGGGTTCAGATGGTTCTGAAGACCTACAATAAAGAAAAAAAAAACATTTAATCGAATTTTTATTTTGTTCATTGTCAAATCTTTAAATTATTTCATACTCAAGGCCAATAAATTTATACAAAAAGTACTTCATTGATTTAAGTTTAAAATTTGACTACATAATTCATAAGCCTACGAGAAGACAATGACAACAATTTTGATGGTGATTTCAATGTGCTATTCAAATGTGAACTGACAATCTAATTACAATTAGTTGTCTTTGTTGCTCAGATAAGATTATTATTTTACTACTAGAAAATTGAGAACATTAGTTTTGATCTTGTGTACATAGTTGTGGTACTAGCTAGATATAAAGGAATTATGTTTCAGGTTTTAAGTACGTGGGTTAATTTTAAAATCTTTTAAATGTGGGAAAGTATGATTTTTTAGAAATATGTTGCAAATTTAAATTAAATGTTTTAAATAATCAGTAAATATTTTGTTAAATAAAATACCAATAACTATTGAGATCTAAACCTCAACGGTAGAATATTTATAAAATAAATATAATTGGTAAATGTACATTAAACCGCTTCGATTGAAAGTGTTAATTGAAATATGAAAGTAAAATAAGTTTTAAACAATAAAGGCAATTAAAAACTTCTTACAAATATGTATTTCAATGCTTTGCAATAGTATTAGTAATTAAAATATGAACTCTTTGTCGCAGATTTTTTTTTGTTTTTATAACTTTATTCTATAATTTTGGTTTTCATAAACAATTTTATAAACTTGCAATTTTTAAATGGAAAATTTTTAAATTTTACCTTAATAATGACAAAAGATTATGATTGAAAGTTTTGTAAATTTAATTTATAGTTTTAGTATTAACACATATTAAGAAATTTAATTTTTTATCTGAACATTTTATTTTGCAAAAATTATGATTCTTTTATTGTTGTTAAACGTTATTATAAATAAAGATACAGATAAAAATACAGGCTTTGAAAAGATGCCATAATTTTAAAAACAATTAAAAAAAAAGTTGTTTGAACTTAACTGCTTACAAACTTTCACTGCCAAACGCATAATAATATTTTACAATTTCAGTTTGTTGTAAACTCTTGTAAAACGTGTTGAAAATTATATTTGAATATTCTTAAAAATAACTATTTATATGTTTAAATAAGTGATTTTAACACAAATAATAAAAACATATTCCGTGTACGATTTAGCTTTCAAAAGATTCAACGTCACTGAAACTAACATCCCAACACATTTTGTAAATTGAATTAGAGACATGGAGATGTTGCTTTCATTTTTGTTTTTGCTTTCATTTTGTTTTAGCAAACACACAATCAATTAAAATATAAATACATTTTGAAAAACTTTTTTGCCATCTTCTCTTCTGATTACGTAAAAATAAACTTGTTTTTGTATGCAGGCGAATGATAGAGATGTAATAATTGATACTTTCATTGAATCTTGCGAAAATTACAGACTGATATACATAGATACATTCATATACATATATGTTAGTAGTTTGATGTTTTGAAGTTGTTTCAAAACGTATAAAACGCTACAATTTATTTACGATAGTTCAGAATAATTGTAACATTACATATTTAAGTGAAGAAATTACCTGTTTGGATTGTTATTTGCGCTGAAAGTTGGTTGGGATGTGGCTATAGAATAACTGATCGAAGGCGTTGAGGGTATAGAATAGACTGTTGAGTTGTTTTCATGACAATTAATGACTTCGCTATGTGTATTGTGGGAACATTCTTTTTGCTGCTGTTGTTGTTGACAATTTTGATCGGAGTCGTTACTATTTGTATTACCGTTGTTATTGTTGTAGTTATTATTTAGCCTAATAGTGGGATTCATGAGTATAAAATGCCTTTTTATTTGTTTTTGTTTTTTTAGTATAGTGTCGTATCAGTATCTTTAAAATCAAATAAGATATTAGCAAATGTTATATTTATTAGCTGTCGGGAGTGATAAGATTACCAAGTTATTTTTTATATTCTATAAATACAATGTATTTCTTATATCTGGTAAGAAGCTTGGGTAGGTAAATAGCACCAACCAAAACAATTTGAAATCAGTCTTTGTCGATGGTGTAGAAAATCACTTCCTCTACGTGTTACAGCAAAATTTTATATTTTTTATTAAGTTTACTTTAGAAATTTCAATTACAAATTCATTTATTCAAATTTAAGAATCCACTATATAAAGAATGATTGATTTCATAACACAGTCATTTGATTTCAGTTCAGTTGTATTTTTTGTTTCTTGTCTTTTTTCAATTAACCATGTGTTTGATGTCTGTGAAGAAATACTTGCGACGTTTCAAATTTCGCTGCAGTTGCAAATAAATTTTAAATGTTTAGTCATTAAATTCTTTTGAACTATTTTATAGAGTTATAAAGTCGTTGAATTCTTATTGGAGTTTCAGTTGAACTTTAACTGTTTTATAAACACTACAGTTGGAAACTTAACAAAGTTGGTTTCAATTTTTGATTTATGAGATTCTTTACAACTTTCTAAAACATGTTGCCCCAATATTGTTAATTTTTTCTTGGAACGATGTTATGCCTTTGGCAATAGATATTTTTGTTTATTCCACATATTTTTTCTAATTCTATTTAATTTATCTTTAACGTGTTCTAATAATAATCAAAACAAAAATGAAAAAAATTGTAGAGTTGCCAGTACTTGATAAAATTATAAACAAGAAAAGGATGGGATTCAAAAAATATGTTTTTTGTGATTAACAGGCTTTGCTGTTTCTAATTTTTAAGTAGGAAAATATTAATATATAAAATTATAAGTGAGTAATTTGAAAACTGTTAAAGGGCGGCATTAATGCAAATTTGATTAGCTCAACAGTTTATGAAAAGCAATAGTTCCACTGACATATTGAAAATTAAATGCAGCTTTGGTGATTTTTATAATTGGTTACTTTGGAAGCTTTAAATTTACTGCCTACACTTAAATCAGAAACTTGTCTTTTTTATGAAAATGTAAATCCTTATTTATTATTTAATAAAAAAATACTTGAAAATAAAAAAAAAAAAACAGTTGGTTGCTGAACACATCTAGATTATTCGTAGTGCGCTCCTTTTCCTTTACTTTCTTGCTTACAAATTGTTTTGAAAGCCATGTCGTTAATATGTAACGATAAATAAAAGTAAATACTCAAAATTGTTAATAAAAATTGAAATACGTAACATTACGAAAAGAATTGTGCACTTTCGACAACTTTATGAGTAGACTTTTGTAATTTTTGCGGTTCGATCGATTGAATTGTCACCTCGTGTAAAACGTTACAATAAATCGTGTCACGTGAAGACATCTAGTTACCCAAAATTTTCATATCAAAGGTAGCCAGCAAAATGGCGCTTGTTGTTTGGATTTAAATTTTCTGCGTTTTTTATTTGAAATACATATTTAGTGGAATAGTGTTTAAAAAATAATCTATTTTAAATTAAAAAATCAAGAAAATGTGAATTAACGCGAACAGATTTCCTTGTACCATTTTTTGCTATCGCGACATCTAGTATTAACACACATTGGACAACGCATTAAGAATTTCGGGTTGACACTTTGATCTTGTGCTAAATGATCTGCCACAATGCTGCTAAGTGCCTTAATGAATAATGGATGGTCATTGGGTGCAGCAGCCCTACGCATTTCCTCGACACCAACCTAAAATATATGGTAAGTCAATATTCAATATATTTAAATATTCAATTAGCTTTAAAAAAAAAGAATACCTCCTTTGCCAATTCATCGCAATATTCAATATCCAACTCATGTAAGGTTTCAATGTGTTCATTTACAAATGCAATGGGTACCAAAATAAAATTTTTCAATCCTTGTTTAACATAACCCTGTTGAAGAGAAGGCAAACGAATATTAGTTGTATTATATTAACATTAAATAGATTTTATTTACTTTGATGGCATCATCTGTTGCTGGTGCCAACCAAGGCAAAGGACCAACTTTTGATTGCCATGCCAAACTGTAGGGATTTGTATTACCCAGTTCCTGCATAACCATGTGAACAGTAGCACCAATTTCAGAAGGATAAGGATCACCACGATTTACGGCTTTCAAAGGCAACGAGTGTGCAGTGAATAGAATAACAACATTATTGCGTTTAGTTTCACAAAATTTGTCAAGTTCTTCACGAATACGTTCGGCAAATGTTTTAATCAAATAGGGATTAGAACCCCAACGGTCAATAACACTCCATTTGATATTTGATGGCAAAGATCTATTAATTGTAATATATTTTACTTTATGTTGACAAAAATATGTAACACTTATTTTTTTTTTTTACCTTTTGCGATAATGTTGGAAAATCGAATTAAAACTTGAACCAGAAGTTGCACAACTATATTGAGGATATTGAGAAAATAACACTAATCTTTCTGCTCCATCCCTGAAAGAATTAATACATAAATAAAACAGTATGTTACAATTTTATAGTAATATTTGAAACATACTTTTCAATTTTCTCCAAAGTGTCTTCCGTTAAAGGATTGACATAACGAAAACCCACATAATGTTTATGTGGTGCTGTTTCAGGTGATAGTTTATCCAATTCTTTACACATCAATTCACCCTGCAATTCTGTCCACTTTAGAATTGGGGAACCCCCTCCAATTTCTTGATATTTTTTTTGTACTTCTGGGGTTCGTCTCTGTGCAATCCATGGACCTAGTTTACTTTGTACAGGTAGTTGGATCATATCCCTATCAGTCATAATTCGCAACAAATAATCATGTACTTGGTCGGTGGTTTGAGGTCCACCCATGTTCAGCATGAGAATTGCAGTTTTTGGATTAACCTCTCTTTTTACGGTTGTGCTGAAGTTGACATAATTTGCAAATGCCCTAGAAAGGCCTAAAACATACATAGAATAATGCTAAGTCATTTACCGGCTTCGTATAATCTTATTTTATCTTACTTGATAATTGTACAGTTTTTAAACGTAACATTTGTATTTTAAAATGCAGCACCTCTTCTGAAAGGAATACTATTAGATAAGATATTTGTGTGTGATTTTTTTGCTACTATAAATAAGGAATTTAGCAGCATATAATACAGAACTTGCAAAATTGTTGGAATTTACGAAACGATATCAAAGTAAATGGAGAATAAACGGAGCAAAACAAAAGTGTGAAAAAGTTGCCATATTCCTTTATAATAATTTGTTACCAGATTTTAAAAAAAAAATTAAAACCCCATAAATTAAATTATAGGAAAAAACATTCAAATACAAGCCAACAAAATACAATTCAAAAATATAAAAAGAAAGAAATACTATATTATTTTTATATATTATTAAGATTTCATTGAAATTTTATATTTTTTGAAAAATTAAGTTTTTATTTTTAGTTAACAATTTATTTATGTTGTTATTTTTTTCGCATTTATACTAAAAATTTAAGTTTTAGTGATTTTTTTTAAGTTAAAAATTAAATTTGTACTAAAAATTTATCTTTTAGTGAAAAATTTAATTTTTATTTACTTATTTTTTTCTTTTTTAATACATTGAATTTTAAGTTAAAAACTGAATTAGTAAGAAAATTAAATTTTTGAAAAAAAGTAATAATAATTAAATAATTTTTTTTTAATATGTGAATTTTTAGAAATTATTTAATTAAATTAAAAAAAAAAAATAGACTTTTGAAAAAAAAAAACAATTTTTAGAAAAAATTTAACTTTTACACAATTTGATTTGTTAGAAAAAGTCTAAATTTGAATTTTCTCAAAAAGTGTGAATTTTTAGTGAAAAATTAAATTTTTAGTAGAAAATTCAATTTAATTTGATTTTTTTATATTTTTTATTTTCCAATTTTTTGAAAAATAATTTTTTTTTTTTTTTTAGTGAAAAATTACATTTTTTAATGAAAAAATTCTAAAAATTCAAAATCACTAAAAATTGAAATTAATATTGTTTTGTTTCCAAGTGATTTTATTTATTCGTGCATTTAAGAATATACTCACATGACAATAAAAAATATACATACATACACATATAACATTAATTGTATTGAGCTGTTATGTTCACATAAGAAACATTTTATTTTCCTCAACACTAATTGATTTCAATTAAGTAAATAAATGATTTTGTGTTATACAAAGTAATAAAGTCAATGTACAATCAAAATATCCTAGTCATTGCGACCGTTGTCGAAGACAATGTTATAAATTAATTTCAATAAATCCAAATTTCTTCTATTAAAGAGATATTATATAAACAATTTATAATTGTAGACGAAGAAAATGCTGGTTTAAAAACAAATAGTTAAAGAAATAATTATAAAAATTACGAAATAACCCGCATAATAACTTACTCTTGAAAATTACAATTCCAATGCATTTCGTTAAAAACGAAGTTTTTCTGAAATATAACTTATTTGTTCATAAAACCTAAACCCTTTTGGTTTCGAAAAGAAAAAAACTCCAGCCTATTCAGCAAATATAGAAACAATAATTTGAAATGATGATCTAAGCTTCATCATGATGAGACACATTTAGGACATTATATACATTATAAATTGAATAAATTAAAAGGTATGTAATAAAATATCGAGCTTCTCTTTGAAAACTGGCACAAAAACTTCACGTGACATGTGTTTAGGGCATGTTAACAACTCTGGTTCCGGAACTTTATATAAAAATACCAGTAACATTTACATGCACTTGTCATTGGATGGAATTAATTGATATCAGATTGGAACTTTTGGACCGATTTCATACCGATATAAAAGAACCAGTGTAATGCCTGTTAAAAAAGAAAAAGTAATTTCAAAACCATTCAGAAAAATCATTATTTTTGTCTTCATTGTATGTTCTATAGTCTTGCTCTCTAATCAATCTAGCAACGAGACTTATGGCGCGTGATGATTTAATATTTAACTAGCATAAACCACTGGTACTCAAGAGGAAGTTTAGGTGTCAATAGCCAAGAAACGGAAAGTAAGGGACCGGTACTAGAACTGATATTAAGTGATAACAACTTATTATTGGACCTTTTTCTATGCTTTTTTTAATTTTATAAAGTAATGACACATGATTATTATGTAAATAACCGCGTAACAAAATAACACATCTTTTGTATGTAGCATTTTCTAAAAAAAAGAGTAAAGAAAAGAGCATATAATAAATATGTTTCTCTTAAATTCAATTGGCTTCAAGCTAGATAAATATAACCAACAAAGAAAAATCTTTTGCAGTTCGATCACTCACCTACAGATACATCTTTAAAATACTCTGAATTTAAAGATCAGAATGAAATAAAGCAATAAAACACAAATAAAAACTCTTGTTTACATTAAATGAAATGTGTGTTTTTTAATATTCTTCAAAGACTAATGACTATTTTCTGAGTAAAATTTAAAGTACATTATGTATTTATGAACGAACATATGACGTTATATATACATGCATATGTATGTATACGGTGCAGTATTTACTATATATATATATATATATATTTTTTTGTTATTAAAAGAAACTCTTGCTAATATTTCCTATGAAAATGTTTAATGTTTTTACAAACAACGACAGCAAACAGTTGTTAATTGTGAGTCGTTTAAGCAAGAAGTGCCTTCAGTGTAACGGTCGCGTTCTTTGTACTGTCTTCTTGTATAAATTATATTTTTAAGAGCAAAACATAATACAAATGTTTTGATAAAAGTCTTAAACGATATACAAAGTTTCTACGGAAAGCACGTGCATTTAATTAAAAAAAAACGACTTTTTACTCTCAAAAGAACTCTGACCGGCCAAATATTGCTACAAACAATAGATATAAAACAAAGATATTTTCATTGTTCCAATACGTTAGCTATTGTTCTCTCAAATTGTGCTCTTGTTGTGTTAATTATGTCAATACGATCTCTCTGCAAATACTAAATTTTAAAATTTTATCGTTTATTTTCATTTAAACATGGGTCTTGAACACGTCATTTTGAAATAATAGACATTTCATAGTCCAACAATTACTCCATAATAAATTTAGAACAAAACACTGCAAATTCCATTTTAAGAAATACAATAAAAGATAAGAGCATAATAAAAGATTCTGTGTACACAAATCCTAACAATACAAAATAATAATATTATTTTTTAAAAAAATATTTAATCAAACAATAATTAATACCATTATACTGAAAAATGGGTTACGATGATGTTCTGGCGCACTTGGGTGATTTTGGAAGATATCAAAAAATCATATATTTTCTTATATGCTTAACGTCAATTACATGTGCATTTCATAAACTTGCCGGTGTCTTTTTGTTAGCCAAACCGGATTTCCGTTGTGTATTACCGTTTGAAAAATCAAACACAAACGAAGCAAAAATCCAATATGATTTACCTGAAAATATAATGAGAATGGCATATCCAAAAGATGTGTTAAGCAAAGATTATCAGACATGTTCATATTACAATGTGGAATATACAGCGGAATATTTAAATAGTAGCCATCCGGCCGTTACAGCAGATACTGTAGAATGTTCCCAATATGTCTACGACACTTCAAAGTACTTAAATAGTGCCGTTACTGAATGGAATATGGTGTGCAGCCGTAGTTTCTTAGCTGCCACTAGTGATGCCATGTTCATGTTGGGAGTTTTAGTGGGCAGTATTGTCTTTGGCCAAATGTCGGATAAATATGGTAGAAAACCGATATTTTTTGCTTCTTTAGTGATCCAGGTGATATTTGGAGTTTTAGCTGGTTTAGCTCCGGAATATATAACCTATACAGCATCACGTTTTATAATAGGTGCCACAACATCGGGTGTATTTTTGGTAGCATATGTTATTGCCATGGAAATGGTGGGGCCTAGCAAACGTTTATTTGCGGGAATATTCGTAATGATGTTTTTCTCAGTTGGTTTTATGTTAACAGCATTATTTGCCTATTTTGTTCACGATTGGCGTTGGCTGCAAATTGCTCTAACTTTACCTGGTCTAATATTCATGTGTTACTATTGGATTATACCAGAATCTGCACGTTGGCTGTTGTCAAAAAATCGAAAAGAAGCAGCTATCGCAAATATACAAAAAGCAGCTCGTTTCAATAAGATAACTATTCCTATGGATGTACTAAATCAACTTTTGGATGACAATGTTGAAGAAAAGAAACCTGAAGCGGAAGAAACTGATGTTAAACAGCCAAGTGTTTTCGATCTTTTACGTTATCCCAATTTAAGAAAAAAAACTCTGTTAATATTTTTCGATTGGTTTGTTAATAGTGGTACTTACTATGGCCTATCGTGGAATACAAACAATCTAGGAGGAAATGTATTGCTTAATTTTGTAATCTCAGGAGCTGTGGAGATTCCTGCCTACATATTTCTACTCTTCACTTTAAATAAATGGGGACGTCGTTCTATATTATGTGGTTGTATGCTAGCTGCTGGTACAAGTTTACTACTTACAATTATCGTTCCCAATAGCATGAATTGGTTAATTATCACATTTGCTATGATAGGGAAATTGGCAATAACAGCATCTTATGGCACCATATACATATTTTCAGCAGAACAATTTCCAACTGTGGTGCGGAATGTGGGTTTGGGCGCATCTTCTATGGTAGCTCGTATTGGTGGTATTTTGGCGCCATTCTTTAATATGTTGGCAGATATTTGGAAACCCCTGCCATTAATTATATTTGGTGCTATGGCATTTGCAGGAGGTCTTCTTTCACTGTTACTACCAGAGACTCATAACAAACCAACACTCGAGACTATAGCTGATGGTGAAGAATTTGGAAAAGCAAACAAATCTGATGAATATGATTTAGAGAATGGAAAAGAATTAAAACCTTTAGATAAAGCCGAAACACTACCCCTAAAATCCTCGATTAACGAGCAAAATGGGGAATGTGCTTAAATATTTACACTGTAAAGTATTAAAAATGAAAAAGTAAACCAAATATAAGAAATAAAATATTTTTATGTTAACAAAAAATATTTTCCTTAAAAGATTTAAAATAAATAAAACCCAAATAAAAAATTTATTTGATTTTTAAACTGCAACATACGCATTATTTTCTTTTTATTCATGAATTTTTAATTTGGCCTTGTTAAAATTATGCACATGTAAAGTGTATACGATTAAATAAGCAATTCAATTTTCTTCTTGTTTTATACTGTTAGCCATAAATTAAATTTATTTTTAGGAGAGCGAGAGCGAGAGAGAGATCACTAAATGTGATAATGAGAGAATTTATAAGACATCGTTATTTGCCGAGGGCGTAATTTTGTTTATCATTTCAAAATAATTTTAGTACTAAATGGTAAGCCAAACGAACTTCTAGATTCGGAAAGGAATAGATATAATTTTGTATATTTATAAAATGAACTCAGGATTATATTATATGATTGATGATATTTTTCTGCCAAAATTCCATGTAAACAAAGTTGGTTGGTAGAAATAAAATTTTGATGAAACAAACAAAATACATTATACAAAAATTTGATGAAAATATATTATAAATTAAAAATAATAATAATTATTATTTAATAATACCATTCATTTGGATTAAACTTTTAATCCACACCCAATATTTAATATAATTATTCTTGCTTGCATCTTGTGGGGCAACATTATTATTAACCCTTTACTGGTTTTCCTATTCTACGTCCAAATTTGGTTTCTTTAAAGTAACACGTTTTCTTATTAAATCTTTTTTAAGATAAAGTGCAATTTAAAGTTGCAGAAGTGTTGATAAGTTGTTAGTTATGTCAATTTTGACTCCATGAAAGCAGTTATCTATCTTTCGTCTTCTTTTTTTCTCACAATGGAACATTGCAATAATATTATTTCAGTACACTGCTTTTTTAAATATACAATTTATGTATGTTATAAAATTGTGATGATAAGTAACTTCAATAAAATGCATTTGTTTAAATAAAAAATGTACGTATTATCATTGTTTAAAATTCTTGGTTATCAATGTTTTGATTACTTATTTAGTACCCTGATAACAAAATTTGCACAGATTAATTAGTTTTTAAATAATTTAAATTATAGAATACACATTTAAATATATTAGACTTACATAAATTATATGTAAGTATAGATGAACTCGAAGTTATCTTAATATAAAAGGTTGTATTGAATTTCATATATTGGAAACTTATATATACGTTTTTATTTCGTGATTTATTGCTTCCTATTTGCGGTTATTGCTTACAATATGTCTTATTTGAAATAGCAGTATCCATGCTAACAATTGTGTGATAGTTTACTCCTTTTTTGATAAAAAATAAGTTCTTAGTGGTGCTCAAATAAATGTAAATATAGATAATAAAGAAATTTAATATAATATACAAATTATATCTAAAATTGGTCTGAAATTTTTAGTCTACGCGAAAATATTTACTGTAGACCTGTAATCGGCTTGGTTTTTTGTAGAGTAAATAAATTCTCCATTCTGACAATGTTTATTATTTTTTTATATTGCTGAAATTTAGATGAAAATAATGTTTAATGTTGAATACACGATTGAAATGAAAAATACGGCTGAAACCTTTTCAAGCAAACGTTTAAATGACACCTAATTTTGATTACCCTAATAAAAACTCATTTAAAAGTTTTTACAGCATTCTCTCTCGTAAAAATTTGATTCTTCGATTTTTTGTTTAAATTCCAATTGAGTAAACATCAGATAAAATGTATCAGGGAGGTTAAACGTGGTACAAATGTACTAGGTACTCATGCGACAAATTTGATACATATTGTTATAATCAGGAACTGTATCGTTTATAAGTTTTAAAATAAAACAAACTAATACTGATTTTTTATTTAAATTTCTTCTGTTTATAAAAATTTTAAGTTTTATCATTTATCAAAATTGATATACTTACTACATCTTACTATCACAAAGACGTATAAATTCGTTCAAAACGTACGTTGAATTCATGGTGCAAAATAAAAAATACCATTTGCCATCCCTGCTATTTATATTCTCTCGTATTTATAAATTAGCTAGTTGTGTCTTGAGAGATCCACAATTAATATTTGAGTATAATATAAAGAAATTCTAACATATTGTTATAGAAATACATGTCTAACAAATTTTCGGTCGATTGGTAAGTTGTTAAACTGAGACATTATATTAAATCAGTAGATCGTTGGTCTTTTCTTAAAGCGGTGGTAAAATTTTTGTAAACGCCGTTCGTAATATATAATGGGTCGTACGATACACTAAAAACAAAAATAAAAATATGAAAATTCATAGCTAATTAGTCGGAATTGATAACGTACCTAAAATTAAAATTGTTTCCATTTGTTTAACCGCATACTCTTACATGCGTATGTTATGTACGAATTGTCTATCCGGTTTAATTGTTATTTTGTGGCCATTGACATTAGTTAACACTTCACTGACCAACAGCTGCTAGAAGATCAGCTAAAATTTTAACGTGTGATGAGCAGAAGAAAGATTACAGTGTATATGATTTACTAGTGATTCATAAATGCTGTTGTACTCGTAGATCCAATGTATGAAAACATTAATTTCTAACTATTAATTTCGGCACCAGTACAAACTTACATACATTTCACGTTTACCATTAAACTAAAAAAAAACTACATTGTAAAAAGCAAAGTATGTACGAACTTTATATACATAGTTAGTTTGTTGCGAAGCTTTTTTCCTGACATGAGCTTGTGAGTGTTACTTCTAACAACTAAAATCAACCTAATTAATCTTATTCGCTCATACAGCCGGTTTGCTGTTATTGTGTAAAAGTTAGAGAAGAGTGCAAAGGGGATCGGAAAAGCGGTACCAAGAGATATTTAAATTGTGCGCATGATTTTAGTTTTTCTTGTTCCATTGGCGGTTGATGTTGTGTGTTCTCTGAGATTTGATTTGTTACGGTTGGGTTTGAATCTTTTGCAACAAGTTAAAACAAAACATTCAACATTTCTTTACAACCGACCTCTCCACTAATTCCGCTACAACTACCCAACGTCAATTACAGATATAAAGGAACTGAACAAGGTAAATATGAAAAATGACTAGTATAAGTTTAAGAAAACAAATCGGATTAATAATTTTCTTTGTTTTACATGTTATAGTTTTCTTTTCACTTGATATTATTTAACCGACTAACGATTACTGACCACCGACCACCAGTCTGTTGACTGTGTGTAGTTTATTTTGTTTGTATTGGCAAAAAGGACAAACGTCACGTTACTATGGGTTACGATGATGTCATTAAATACTTAGGCGACTTTGGGCGCTATCAAAAGCAAATTTATTTTCTTCTTTGTTTGCCAGCCATTTCGTGTGCATTACACAAATTAGCGGGAGTTTTCTTGTTAGCGCGTCCCGATTTTCGGTGTGTTCTACCATTTGAAAATGACACATCGACGACATTTCAAAGTTTTCCAAAGGATAATTGGAATCTTGCATATCCATATGATACCCTTACACATAAATATCAAACCTGCGAATATTATGATGTATCTTATACAGAAGAGTATTTAAATGGCACCGTGCCGGAAGGCAAGAATGACACAAAACAATGTGAACACTTTATCTACGATCAGTCGATGTATATAAATAGTGCTGTAACAGAATGGAATTTGGTATGCGGTCGCAGTTTACTGAGTGCTACCAGTGATTCTCTATTTATGTTTGGCGTTTTGCTAGGAAGCATAATTTTTGGCCAATTATCCGATAAGTATGGTAGAAAACCAACATTCTTTGCATCATTAGTAATTCAAGTGGTTTTCGGTGTGTGTGCTGGAATTGCACCTGAATATTTTACCTACACCATATCTAGAATGATAGTAGGTGCCACAACATCGGGAGTTTTCTTAGTAGCTTATGTTATAGCTATGGAAATGGTGGGACCATCACATCGGCTGTTTGCAGGTGTCGCCTGTCAACTATTTTTCTCCACAGGATTTATGTTAACTGCTGGTTTTGCTTATTTTATACGAGAATGGAGATGGCTGCAAATCGCTTTAACACTACCCGGTTTATTGTTTATGTGTTATCATTGGATTATTCCGGAATCGGCACGTTGGTTGCTGTTGAAAGGACGGAAAGATGAGGCCATTGTCATTATTGAAAAGGCTGCAAAAGTTAACAATGTAAATATACCTCAGGATGTTTATGACAATCTAATAGATGAATCTGTCGAAAAGAAAAAGGAGGAGAATGATAATAAAAATTCTAATGAAAAACCAGCATCAGTATTCGATTTAATGCGTTACCCTAACTTGAGGCGAAAAACTCTAGTGATATTTTTCGATTGGTTTGTTAATAGTGGAGTTTATTATGGTCTCTCCTGGAACACTAACAATTTAGGTGGTAATGTTTTTCTGAATTTCTTAATCTCAGGTGCTGTTGAGGTCCCTGCCTACTCTTTTCTGCTTGTTACTCTTAACAGATGGGGTCGTCGCACTATACTATGTGGTTGTATGATAGCTGCCGGTGTTGCTCTCTTACTGACCATCATTGTATCCGAAGATATGAATTGGTTAATAATAACTTTTGCCATGATTGGTAAATTGGCCATTACTGCCGCATATGGTACCATTTATATATTCTCAGCAGAGCAATTTCCGACTGTAGTACGCAATGTTGGTATTGGAGCATCATCGATGATAGCTCGTATTGGTGGCATTTTAGCTCCTTACTTAAATCTTTTGGGACAAATTTGGAAACCATTGCCGCTGATTGTTTGTGGAGCTTTAGCATTTGTTGGTGGTCTTTTGTCTCTAATATTGCCAGAAACTCGTAACAAACCAATGTTGGAAACCATCGAAGATGGTGAGAATTTTGGTAAAAAACATAAATCCAATGACATGAATGAGTCCGGTGAAGAATTATCAACTATGATTGCTGCACAAAATGGTAAAAAATAATCCTAATGTTATTCTCTAGTATATTGTTGTGTACTTATACAATAATAAATTTTTAATACTTTGATTAATATTTATAGTTGTATACAACTGTTATGTAGTTTAATATATTTTTACTATTAGTTATTATATTATGAGTTTGATCGGGTCATATTAAATCTAAAATCTGTAACAGTTTAAAGAATGTTTTATTATTTCTACTCATTATATTATATATAAATATAGTATTTTATAATGCAAAATAATTGTACATTATCAACGAATTTATTCATTTATTTATAATTAGTAGAATAATAATGTTTTAAATGTCCACTGATACGCACAAAGTATGCGTAGCAATTTATACAATTTGATAGAATTTTCCATTTAAGCGATAAGTTTTATACTTGTTAAAGTTGGTTTTTTATACTAAAATGAATTTTTGTGTGAATATACATACATACTCAATAAACAAAATAGATGTTAAGACATTTAAAAATAAATTTAAATAAATTTTTCTTTTATTTTTTTTACCAGAACTGTGTTAATCACTTATAGTTATAGTTTTGGTTTGGTTATAATGTAAGTTTAGTGCAAAAGTTTTGCAATATATCGTTATTTGGAGTGCGAAAAGGCCAATCAACACTTAAAAATTTTGCAAATTTTGAATTAACATTAACCGATAAAAAATAATCAAACAGATTTGATTAATTTAGAAAATCTAATATGATTGATGGTTAATTGTGCTTTGGCAAATAAAGATAATTTAGTTAAAAAAAAAATATTTTTTTTTATCATTTAAACTTGCGTTGCTTTTTATGTTCTGCTGTATTTAAGGTTACGATATGTTATACATTTTGTAATAATAATTATATTTTTTATTGGAATTTGTATATTGTCCAATATTACTAGAAATGATAACTGGTTTATCATATTTTATATTTACCAAGGACTTCAAAATTGATCGCTTGTAAATTAAATTATTTTATGTTATAATTGCAACATTTTATATATTATGAATTTTTAGTTATGTAAATATATCAGTTTGATATTGGCAAAACTGTGTTATACTACAAATCGTAAGGTAGAACTGTAGTAGAACAAAAAGATTAATGGTAAATAAAATGATTCTTATTTTACATTAAAAATACATTTTAAAGAAAATATAAATTAATTACAATTTTATAACTAGAAGCAATCGAAATCCTACTATCGTGATTTTCAAATTTTTACTGTAATTGTTGAATTTAATTGACGGAAATGTAATAAACACATTTTTTTGGTTTTGTTGAGAAAGTATTGTAAAAGTAATCTTTTTGGATTTCTATAAATAAGTTTTTATTATGCTTTAAAAGATAATTGAAAATCGAAGAGCAATTTTTACTCAGTTTTATTCCTATATTGTATTCGTATATACGAAATTACTCAGTGATATCAATATATAGTATTTTTATAGAATTTAACCGAGAGAGGAAGAGAGAGGTAGATAAATTAATTTGACAGTTAAACAAATGAAAACAGATAATAAGCTGATCTGATATTAATTTATAAAGCATTTATCAAATACGAAACAAATTTATTTAATTTAAGTCTATTATTAAAAAAATAAAAAAATAAATTAAAAAAAT
>JACGTJ010005844.1:790-13783 GCA_014858695.1 Chrysomya rufifacies | reverse complement strand
TAGTTCAGTTCTGGTTCAGTTCTAGTTCTGTTTTGTTAAGGAAGATATAATACAACAAGCTAATAATTTTTAATGCTTTTAACGGAACATTATTCTAAGTTATAACTTCAGATTATAATAGTTTAAAACTATTTAAGAAAATTTAGGTATATATCAAACAATCATATTAAAATTCGCAAATCTATTATAATTATTGTTACATTTGCCTTAGTACTATTAATAACATTAAGAATTATCTTTAACATGAAAGTAGACCATCACATATTCATTTTCACACTCCTTTGTCGATTATTTGTCTAAATTAATGTAAACATAGAGACGAAAAGGCATTTGTGAAATACAGGGATAAGTAAATTCTCTTTGGTTCTGCTTTAAAAAACATATTGTATTTATTTTTTAAACAACTTTTGCTAATAGAATTACTCAATCTATTTTCGTTATATTACAATATAGCGTTTTTTTTTTTAATCAGTTTTTGATTTTTTTTTCTTCTACAAAGAACAACAAACTTTACAATTTAATAAATTTATTTTTTATTTATTCTAACACCTTTAGTTATTAAAATTTGTACATGCAACAAAGTTGTTAGAGTTTTTGTTTGAAAGGGTTTTGTAGCGTTTTATAAGTTTAAATTAAAATTCTAATGTTATTAAAAATTAATGAGAATATGGCTTAGAAACTTTTAATTAAATATAACACTTTAATTGGAAACTGCAAGGATTTGATTTTTTTTTTAATTTTAATTTATAATTTCTAGTTTTAGTTGTAATATTTACAAAAGCAAAAAGAAAAACAATTTTAATTTAAACTACGTATGAGTAATATTTTATTATATATGTAAATCATATTAAATATTACTTATACGTTGAAACAAAAAAAAGAGTAGGGGCAGTGTAAATAACAAAACATGTCTATTTGATATTGACTATAAGCAAATAAAAACTTTCTTATATCTTATTTACACATTCATAAGATATTTTCATAAATTAAGTCAACACAAAATCAAATAAAACAAGTAAGAATGTTATATTCGTCTTGGCCGAATCTTTAGTACCCACCATCAAAATATATTAAATAGTATTTAGTATATTTTTTGTTCAAGTTTCATTCTACGAATTAACAATGCATCGAACATTTCCCCTTTTACATCAATTCATTTCATATTTGGAACAAAATACATCAAAATCATCGATTTATGTAGGTGGGCGGTTGAGAAATTCAATATATTTTCATCTGATCTAATATGGGTGGAGGAAACACATACATTTATTGCGTCTAACATTACTGTCTAATGACATATATAAAATTTTACTTTTGTACGTTTTTTCCATTGCATATTTGTGATATATTATGTACTTAAATGCTAAATATAACAGATTGTTATAGAAGTACGGAAAAGTGGGCGGAGCACACCTTATTTTTGCCAATTTTCTTCCAACTAACTAACGATACATCGAAGATTTCAACGTTTATTTCCATTTATTTCACATTTGAGACATATTATATCATAAAGTACACCAAAATTACGGATCTTTGTGGACGGTATGCCCTTTTTTTCAATATTTTTCCTACTATCTAACAGTCAGTCTAAAATTTTATCTTTGTACGTTCTTCCCTTTCATATTTAGAGCGTAATATGCTTAAAAATGCATATTTTTTATGAGCGGGCGAAAGAATTGTCGTGTCACACCTATCTTTCGCATCTAAGCTTCCTGTTACTATATTATGTTTTACCTTAAATTTCATCTTTCACCCGTTTCATATTTATGTTCTAAAATGCTTCAAATTTACAGATTTTCATGGCTTTTTGTTCCATAACTTCTTTATTTATAATACAATTCATAAATTTTCAATACCAAACAAAACTTGTATAATGAAATATTTGAGTTCCTTGCTCCTCTAGTGCGATCTCTATCTTGTTTTCAACAGATAGACAGCCAGAAGGGCGGACATCGCTAGATCGACTTAGAATCTTACCAGGACCCAGAATATATATACATGTTAGGGTGATAGGCCAATATTTTAACATGTTACAAACGAAATGACAAAGCCAATATACCCCCCATCATTTTTTGATGGTGGGTATAAAAAAAATAAATAAAGAAATAAAATAGTAAGTAATACATATAGAAATAGTCGAAACATTCTGAAATAATTTAAATTAAGGAGGTTTTAAAATATCTAGGCCATTTATGAATGGATTCTGGTGAATTTCAATAGCGAAATTCTTGCGACACGAAGGACAAATCATTCCTTCGTACAACTTTATTGGACATACCAACCGACGGACTGAACCCACGATTCAGAATATTTCTACTTAATGGGGTCTTAGATGAAAAATATGGAAATTACAAACGGGCAAACTTACATATACCATAAACAAGTGCAGGGTATAATTGGTAAGAATAAGGTATGTTTAATAAAAACATTGGCGAATGCGATCAGCTGTTAGTGCTTTTTATGGATAATTTAAAAAAATTCTTCTTTTACTCTTTTTTATTAAAAGGAAAACATTGCACCCAAAATTACTGAATAATCTTTAGAACAGTCAACAGTGTTGTATTCAACAGTTTTAGCTCAAATAACGTAAATCTTATTAATATGTTAAGTTATTTGTAGACTAACATACATACATACATACGATATATATGTAATATTCAGGTTGTATTGCATTTATTCTTCTTTTTTATTATTTTTACATGTTTGTTTATTTTGAAGTTATTCATACATTCTGTCAGTCATTATCCCACAACTAAACAACGTGTAATTTTTTTCTTATTTTTTGTAATTCTTGAAATCAGCACGACTCTGTTATTGCGCGGGTGCTTTAGCACGATCTTTACAGAAATTCTTTTTAGAGTTTTTAAAACACATGGAACAATTTAACATTGACTCCTTGAATTGTATTTACTTTTCTTGTAAAATAAACTAAATTATAACACAAGGCAACATTAACTCTTTGATTCGCAATTCAACAGTCTATTGAAGTACATATGTATGTATATATTTATATGTACATGTGTAAAAATTTATATAACACTTTTTCAAAGATTTTTTAAATAAAATATTCTAACCAACTTCGTTTAGTTTTATATAATTCCTTTATCTTTATTTAATATCATTGTAGATGATACCTCATGGAATATAGAGATAACCGTCCACAAAGTGAAACGATTTTAAAATGGTTTATTCTATATAATAACTTCGTAAGTTTTTCGAAAATTTTACATCTGAAAGAATCCAGTAAATTGATCAGTAAGAATTTATTTAATGAGATTGATTACTTATTACATAACGGATTGTGGCTCATAAAATTAATGTCTAGATACATGAAGGAATTGGTCTTAGCTTCAAGTATGATCGGGAGCATTTTTTAATGATTGGATTATCCTCGAAATGATTTATCTAAAAGCTGAGGCTTTACAAGAACGCAGACTACTATGTTTCATACTTAATTTTTCTTGATTTTATGAAATTTTGTACGTACAATTCTTATGGACCTAAACTTCATCCATAAATTTCATTCGAATCGGCTTATTATGAACTCCAACTAATAGAAAATATTGAATTTGATTTATTTTCTTTAAAACAACAAAAATTTTATCAGTAGTTTACAAAAAATCTTCGTGAGAAAAATCTATGCTCAATTTTATTCTATTTAATACAATTTAGTTGGTTTAATTTAAATAATATTTGAATAATCCAACTGTTAACTTCACCAACTTTCTCCTTTAATTTTCAAATAACAAAATAATTTAGTCAAATTGAATAAATTTCTTCATCATCATTAAATTTACTAAATTATTTTTTTTAAATCAATATTTTATTGCAAGTGAAAAAAAAAAAATTATTCTGAATAATATTCGTTGCATTAAATAAAATTTTTGAAAGCAGAGAAATATGTCAAATGTATGAACAAAAAGCATTTTTAGTCAATTAAAATTAAATTCTTCAATTTGACGAAAGGTAATATATGCAAATCAAATGAAGAATTGAAGCATTTTCTTGAAATTTTACAGGTAAGTTCAATTAAAGAAATTTTGTTAAATTAAATTATTTATTTCAGACAATTAAAGCATGTTCGTCACACAGTCTAGACGCCTCTCCGGCTTGCTGATTATGTAAGCCATTTGAGCAAAGTAATGGTTGCATTTACGAAGCTATCGTCTCCGAATGTTCCACAGTTTATTATTTTGGCCCAAGGACGAACCCTATTGAAATTTATTTTATTTCTCATAGCTCCCATACAAATGTACTCCCGGATTGGGGAATAATGTCTATAACTCTCTTAAATATTCGTATATTATATTGAAATTTGGTATACATAACTACAAACTACTCAGATCTACACATACATTTCACCTGTCATTCGAAACGGCCTATTACATCATCTAGACCATATATCTTGATGATTATTTGCAAAGTGCACTATTTTAGTATAAGAACGAATGAAACTGGTAAGCTAGACCCATATATTAGAGTAGGGTATCATTAAATCCCAATTTACCGACTCTTTCTCCCTTACTACTTTAATTTAATATATATACTTCTCTGTACAAAAGGGGTATTATACTCTATAATTCTTCCTCTGACTATCATCTAATGCAGCTAATTCAATCAACCGGCTAAGCATCATTGTTTCATATGATTTTGTAATTTTGAGACTATAGTTCGTTGTTCTATTTGATATTATTCGTATCAAATCTAGCTCACATTATGTGGTCCACCTGGTCAAAAGCGTTAAATTTTGCGCTTGCTGTCGCATTTGTATTTAACAAACAATGCAAATTAGTTTGAAATGAGATTTAACAGTGAATTTTGTTGGCCTGCTGTTGATACTCCTGCTAGTTAATATTGCTATTGTCGTGTAATTTTTTTTTATTTATTTTTTCTTTTTCTTCATAATAAAATACGATTTCACAATTTCAATGTAATTTTGTATGTGTGTATGTATGCTTTTTATTTAGTTTCTTGTTGTATTTTTATTTATCTTTTAGCTTCTGTTGTCTTTCAACCAAATTGGCGACACATAAAGACAAATTTTTTACAATCTTGTAATCGATTCGGCGGACTAAACGTTTATCGTGCAAAGATTGTGTTGGAGTTTGGATACTAACTATACATAGTACACAAATTCTACATAATCCTTGTTCAACTCAAATATTTTGCTAATTGTGTTTTGTTAATGTTGCGTATCAGTCGAATCAATGAAAACAATGTTTTCTTTTGCATTCATTTTTAGCTTCTAAGCTTAATGGTTTCAATGATTTTTTTTTCTTCACATCGTAGTTGCATTTGAGGGATGTTCTTTGGGGAAGTTTAAAAGTTTGCTTCCTATAAACGTTTGTATCACATTAGAGCTTTATAATTTTATCAAGTTCAGTTAACAAACTTTCATCTCTTTCCATTTACAACAAACTATTGACCTAAGTGCTATAAGGGCCATTCTTTCCAAAGGACTAAGCAAATCATTAAATTGGACTTTCATATGTTCCCGAAATAGTTTAATTTTGGCCTTTACTTCCACACAATTATTTTTAGCACATTCTAGTAGAATTAACGGAATAGTTTTGTAAGAAATATATTTTGATATAATAAAAGTAGGTTGGTAGTTTGGATAAGGAAAATGGGGTTTATTTTAAAAAGTCTGTCTTCCCTATTGAACTTTTTAATCAATAACAAGATATATAGCGAAATTTAATTAATTACCAGAGTGTAATACTTCTAGGTCCTATATAAGGATTCAATGCACTAGAATCTTTCATCTTTTTTAAAATATCTTGAAATTTGACACACATTAATACTATAATACATAGACAAGCTTCGACCACTGCATTTTTATACATATACCCTCTAAAAATGTCTTTCCCGACATGAAATCTGGTAGTCACGTACATGTTTTTTCTCTGCAGTAATTAACTTATGGACCCCATGTTCATTTAAAAGAGAATATTTTTACAACACTACTTTCATCCTTTATAATCTTTATGTGGTGGATAAGTCAACTAACTATAGCACTCTTACGTGTTTTTTATGTAAATTTTGATGAATACATACTTAATCTATTTCTGTTCTATTTCTTTATTTATCTAAGATACAAATAATTTTATGTTTTTCCAAAACCATCAAACTGTTAATTTCCTTTCTTATATAAATCGTCGCAGAATCACTTGTAAAATTAACATTATAAAATTATTGGTATTTAGTTAAGTAAATATTTCTTGAGTTTTAGTTGTGGGAAAATAAAATTTCACAGGCGTATCAACACAGAGAACAGCATAATCATTTTGTGGGCTTAGTTGGTGTGGATGTGTAATGAAGAATTAAAACAAATACTGCTCCCAAATTAGAGCAATCAGAGATTCTTCAATAGGTCATCGAATGTTTGTTTTAGGTCATGATGATGTATTTGTATTTCGTTTCGTCTATCAATCTCATCGAAATATAGCGAGTGATGCAGTGATTTTTCCAATACAATGTTCAATTGATAGTCGTCAATCCAAAGACAATGAAAGTAAACAAAAGAGAGAATAAAAGCAAAAAAATTTAATCGAACTAATGATTATGATTTACAAAGAAGGTGGAATACGTTAACATGTCACCGCTTGACAATTTTGTCAACTTTCTGATATTGTTGCAGCACGACTTTGAACAACCAAACAAACAGGGAGACAAACGTTCTAACAAACAAACCTAAGTTTGCAAGCTGGCAACAAGCAATGAATGCAACAACATTAGTGAATGCAAAGCTTTATAAAAGTGACTGCAACATTATGATGGTGAATGTCGTCATCTTCAGCTTGTGTTGAAATATTTTTTTTTTTTTTTTTTTNNATATATTTTTTTTGTATCGGTATTTGTAGTAGTTGTGATTGCTGTAACTGTTGCACGATCCTATGAGACGAATTGTCTCCAATAATATCAACTTGTGCTACTCAGCTATGCGGCACAAACAGAATAGAAATAAAAAGTAAAAAAAAAATACATATAGAAACAAGCAACAAAATGCCTATGACAATGTTGGCAACATCATTGAATAAATGTTGTTGTACTATAACGAACGCTTCCAACAGCATCAGCAACTCCTTAATTTGGCTACAAACACCATGGATGGATGGATGGTATAGGAGATGCAGTGGCAGTTACAGTCGCATTAGTATGTATAAAGCAGAATCGTGGTGCGGTGGTGGCACGTTCATCTTCAATTTTTCTTTGTCGTCCCTGATGATTCAAATGTTGATGATGAAAACGTCGTCTTAGTTTTCGAAGTCGTTGTTTTGAATGAAAAATCTCTCTATGGCCTTTAAAGAGCAAAAATACTGAATGTTTGCCAAAATGTTTGAATGCGATCACGAACTTGACCTTTCACATAACCTCAAAAAAAAAAAAAAAAGAATAATAATAAAATAACAGTCAGTCAGTTTAAAATGTTCAAAGCTCTTCTTCATTTAGCACACCATATTCCTACCTTATAAATCTATATACATACATAGTTACATTCATATGTATACATAGGATGAACTCTTATTTACGAACACATTATTCTGTTTTGAAACTTAACTCTAAGATAAAATACTGAATGTTATTAATATTTCATAGTATTTTTCATTTCCTTTATTCAATCGTCGTTTGTCGTTTCTACTAACTTTTATATTTAAAAATAATGACTCTTTGTTTTGTCTTTGGCTTAGTGGTAGCAGTTTTCATAAAAATCATTTAAAATATTGACTGTCATATCGGATATCAATTTTGTAATGACAGTTTTTGGACACATGTTAGTTGACACCCAAACTGGAATTGTCATAAAGAGGTGATTTTTGAAATTGTGAAAACTGGCGGCCGAGATATTAAAAGTTTTATTTTATTTTTTACAACACTCAAATGACCTTTGATGCCTTTTGTTACGATATATAATATATTCGGTACACTAGTTTACTTGAAGTGTAAATTAAATATTTTAAAATTTGCGATATAGTAATATTGCGAATAATGTTGCATGAATCGAAGGATGGAATTTGGATACTAGTATTGAAAAAAAATTTACTCAAATAACATAATTCAAATATTTTAAAATGTTTCGACTATTTCTATGTGTACTACGAGGTGGACCCTTCATAAATCGATAGAATTTTTTCAAGTCGATAAATAAATAGTTGAGTTATTGTTTATTATTTTATTAGTTATTTTATTAAATAGTTTCATTAAAAATTTTACTGATTTTTGGAGGATTTATCGGTTTAACTTTTAACCGGATACGACAAACTGAAACTGAGAAATAGGAAAATACGCCAACAGTGGTGAAGGTTAGTTTAACTTGTTGATACTTAATACAAGACGCAGATAAAAACTTTTTGGTCGTATATATGTATATTCATTTGCAGCATGATCCATTTTAAAGTGTTGTGATTTAATTATTTTTTGTTTCCATTTATCATGTAAAGAATTTAGTATAGAATAGAAATCATATAGTCAAATGTAGTCATTAAATAGTAAAATAAGACCTTAAGATCGAGTGGAATCATAAATAGAATCATAAACATGACTAAATGGGATCATTGTATGTCTTTCATATTATATTTGATACATATTTATAATATATGTTTAGTAATATATGTTTAGTAAGTGTATAAATGTAATAATACCAAATGAAAAATCTCTGATCCTTATTTTTATTTAAAAATCCACTATATGGAAATTGTAGTGAAAAGTTTTACTTACTTTGGAACGATAAAAGATATATATGATTGCACCCAATCCTTAGAAAATTATATTAAAGGAAATTTTTATATAATTGTACAAAACGTTTTTCTATATAATAATATTCAAATCAATAAAATCAGGTTCACAATTCATCTGTTCTCAGAACAATAATCCAGAATAGAAAAATTTAGTTGGCTTTATTGCCACGCTTATTGCCATGCTTATTTCACATCTCCTAAGAGCAATTTATGGGGTAAGATCCAAAAGTATTGGTGATTTTAGGATCATAGTAGACTTAGTTTTGTCCTTCCATTTAAAACATTTAAAGTATATGAAGAAATATGGAAACCTAAAATAAATGAAAATGCCAAGCCCAGTTTTCCCCATTTCCCATATAAGACAAATCTTAAATGTAAGAAAATTATACATTTCATTCGAAATACAAATTAAACATATCTCCGTATTGCATTGTAAACATGTTTTGATTCTTCTTTTCATTTATTCCGTTATGATGGTGGATTTAATGTATTCGACCTAGTCGAATATAACAAACACTCTTACTTATTTTGTATTCTTGTTTATAAAAATTATACTGGAATAGTAAGTGATATTTTGGAGTGGCACTTAGTTGCCAACTATTATTGCGCCTGCCCTCTTCAAGTGTACTAATCACGGAATGTCGACTGTATAGATTACAGATTTTCAAACTGAACATTTGAATTTCAATTTAAACATTTCTTTTGAGGTCGTTCGTATATATTCACTTATTTATTCACGATACAAAAAAGACTTGACCCGCGTGTTGCAGCATCTGCTTAACCTAGAACCTATGCACCTTTCATTTTACGCTTACGTTCAAAAATCTGCAATGTTTCGAAAAAAAAAAAACAAGAAAAAACGAAATACTATTCAATATTTTGCACACAAACACATACATATACACAATGTAACATGTAAATACAATAATCTGGCCTGGTCCTCTAAGTAAAGAGTAACTGGCGAATTAAATTGAAACAACAACACCATAATACAAATAAAAAAAAAACAAACAACTAAAGATAAAAAATAATAAAAAAAACAATAGCTGAAAAAAGTAAACAACGAATTTATTTATGAGATATTTTAGTAGCATAAATAAATCAAGTTGTGGGGTATTACATTGATTTTCCCACCGCTCCTAACTTTTGACTAAGCTTACCATAGTGCATCTCTACTCCTTATAGTTCATTTTACTTTTCTTTCTTTTTTTGTTTGTGTTGTGTTTATTTTATTAATGGGGAACAATAAAGTTTATTCTTAATCAAACTTGCCATATTTATGAATAACTTCTTTATTTTGGGGATTTGGAAAAATTTAGAAAAATTCAAATCTAGATGTATGATGTTTCATCAATATCTTCTTAATCACATAACATCGGAATTTATTTCTAATCACGATTTTTTAAAACAAAAGCCAGCAGGAAATTTATGTCAATTAACCCAAAGGACCGGTATATGTACTGTTTTTGAGAAAGAGAACTTGTCACATTCGGGCACAAAAGTGTCAGTAAAGAACCACCTAATACCGATTAAAATACCGTATATTTAGTTACAGTTGCTTGTCAATTGACAACTATTCATTACGCATAATAAGTCTAGTTGGCTAAATGTGTTGAGAGAAAAAGACTAGAAACCATAAAATGAAATCCACCGGTCCTATTACAAGTCCATGTTTTTTATATGTTTAATATACGAATCTGTCACGTGGAACTAACTTTATATGGGTGATTGTATGTATAACATTTTTTTCTGTGCTGGATTCGTTACTTACTTACAGCTTTCTCGTTTGGTTATTAATATGTACGTCTGTCAATTACGACGACGCATTTTAAGCCTTTTGTTTTAGTGCCCTTTGGTCTTTTCATAATTGAATACAATTTCTGCTCCTTATGAGGTTCGCAGATTTCAATAATTTCTTGATTTCACTGGTTGTTATGGTAAATAACATTGAAGATTAAACGTTTGGTGAAATCACATCCCTATAGGCTTCAACAAATGTAAAATAACTTGGCTAAAAGGATAAAGCTTACGTAAAAGAATTTTTAAGTAAGGATACGTTTTTAAGTAAGGATACTTACGCTTCATAATTTGTTCGGGGTTATATCCAAATAAATGGATTGACTTCGATATATCCTGTTTGCAACAGACATATGGATATTGCTAGATCGACTATTAAATTTTCGAGTACTATAAATTATACATGCAGGGGATTTAAATAAAGATTTAGCATTGGTATACACAGAATACCTGATGTTTCAATAATATCGTCCGCCTCAATCAAAAATAAAATCAGCATAATTTGTTTATTTGTTGAAATCACGTGACTTTTTATATAACGATAGATGTAAATAATATTTAATAGTTATTATAAAACCGAAAGAAAATATAACTGGTAACATTGTTACTAATCACTATGGTCATCCATCCGTTTTGGCTCTAACGTCCATTTGACTGTTCGCTCATCAGTGGGCAATTTATGCCTGTGGGAATTCACACAAATCGTGTTGAATTTGGGCAAATAAACTTCTTCATGTAAACGCCACCACTAAGAACGTGTAATTTGAGGATTAAGTTAGTTTATGTATGTATATCAATGTTTGTAGGTTTGTTAGTGTCTACACAAGCGCCGCTTGTGTTAACTGATCGCAGTCATCGTCATTGTCGTCGTTTATTGTCTAAGTTTCTCCTTTTTCTAATGTTTTAAATAAACAAAACTGCTGCAACATTATAACTTGATACCTAAGTCTATTTAGTTGTTTTGCTTTACAAGTACGTTGGTTGCATTCATCACAGTTAAACATGTTGTCATGCATTTTAAACAAATTGTTGTTAATATGGTCTTAACATGGTTTTTAACATAATAAAACTTGATCAATTACATGCCTATATAAAACATATTAACTTTGTATGCATATATTTTCTTTATATGTATGTCAAATATATTTTAGAGGTGTTAACCTCTTTAGATGTAATTAATAAGGAATAGGAAAATATGTTTGTTTACGAAATTATTTGATTCAGTCTCAAACTTTATATTTTTTCAGTCTTAAATATATTACTAAAATAATTTCCTTTTAAAAACTACCAGAGCAAGAACTAGGTGACAACTTGTAGTAACAGAAGTAATTACTTTTGGTCTACAACATTCTGTTTCTAAAAATGTTAGTTTTAAACAAATTTTCTATTTAATTTTCGCGAAGGTTTCGAAATTCCTTTAAACAGGATTCTAAAGATGTTTTATATAATATTCTTTTTAATGTGTTCATGTTAAATGCATTTCAGTTCTAGTTCAATTTAAGTTCAGTTCTACTTCAGTTTTAGTTCAGTTCTATTTTAATTCCAGCTCAGTTTAACTTCAGTTTAGCTTAAAGTATTTTAATTAATATTTTTATATGAGTATTATGAGTATAATGTATTTAATCGTCACATATTGATTTTATATTCCAAAATATTTACATAAGTCTAAAATATGTTTGGAATAAAACCTAAAAATGCAATAAAAAATATGTCTAAGATAATTACGCTCAATATTCTGTCTATCCTTCAAATCGTTGGAATCTTTTAAATAGAAAAATTCAAAATGAAAAAGATAAAACACAATTATGTCATTTATGGCTTTAGTATCAATTTGCTGTTTTTAACGTTGAACTTTTAACATAAAACTTGAACACTGTACAAAATTGGTATATTTTACATCCTATCAATTATTTCTGTTGCCTTACAAATTAGTATGTAATTTCTTGTCATTTTCGGATTAACTGTAATGGAACACGTGTATTTTCGTTAATATTTCCTATATAAATATCATGACTATTCAATAAATTGTCGATTAGGGAGAGCAAATTTGATGGATGTTTTTAGGTTAAACTAAAACTCAGGATACTCTGCCACTGAAACTCAGGATTCCACAAATTATAAAAATCCAAAGGAGTTTGGTAAGAAATGTCTATAAAATTTCAAAAATAAAATAACAGAAAATTTAAGCGTTTTATTTGAGTTCAATCAGGTGGAAAACATCGATTAAATTAAAGAAATATCTAATTTTACCTTTCAAAAAAATATTATTTTGGGGCTTTAGCACCATATGGAAATTTCTATTAAATATGTTTTGGTGAAAATTTTTGGTAAATATTTGTTAAAATCAAATAAAAAAGTTAAATTGATAGTATAATTTTACACAAAACCATTCAACAATTCCATAAATATTAACAAATATTTTGTTTTTTTATACCCACCATCAAAAAATGATGGTATA